>JAOEGL010000003.1:196731256-196758756 GCA_034509955.1 Urosaurus nigricauda | reverse complement strand
AACATTATACAAAGTCTGCAAATACCTGGTTTTTTTCAGCTTTAAAATGATGCTAAGTTCACCACTTTATCATCAACTGTCTCTACCAAGTGCATTTCATCTATAAGAAATTCAGATGCCTGGGAAATTAAAATTTCAAAGATCTGCTGCAAAAAAAAATCAATGGGTAGAGATCAATGCTCATAGAAATTTCATGAACTTTGAACTGATATGGGCATGATGATGAGAAGTGGTTGGAATTTCAGGTTGCTGATTGTTCCTCACACAGATGAAAAGCAGCCTACAGGGTTGAGAAAAAGTATATGTTTGAGAAGGGTTTTCTCTTTAATATTTTGTCAGACAAAAATTAATTTCTAGTCTATTGCAATAACAAGCACAAATAATAAAAAAAGCACAGCTCTTCTGATGTGGGTTCTTGTACCACCACTTCTTAAGAGCACCTAATGCTTTGCACATTAACGCAGCAAAGAAATGAAATCTGTTCCCTTTGCAGCCGATTGCAGGTGCAAATTAATATTGTAAAATGAAGATCAATACATGGACAGGGCAAAATCAATAGTGGCTAAATTATTGCTGCATTTTCCTCCTCATTCAAGATGAGTTGTGTTTTCCTCTCAAAGTCAATACTTTGCAGCTTTTCTCATTAATTTCTCAATAAATTTGGCAATGAATTTCAATCACAGAACTCGGCTGGGTGAGCCAAGCTTTGTGGGATGCATAGGAAACACAAAGGCATGGAAGGGTTGAACGCATCATTCATCAGAGGACTCTCTTGCTTGTTGAAGCAGGACCAATATCCCTGGAATGCTAAAGACAACCTATATTCTGAAGTTCTATATTTTCTTCCTAAAAAAAAAAACTAGACCTATTTTAGTCATAATCTAGCACAGAGGTAAGTATACTTAAGCTCTCTGAAACCTAGACTTCAGCAATCCAACCCTGCACTGGATAGCATTATTTTGCCTCCTTATTGGTTGCTTGAAAACAAAGAACTTGAAAATTATATTCCTCATCCAAGCATCCAGAGGAGTTCCCCACTTCCAGGATAATAATAGCTTCTTCTGGTCCAAAAGCAGTCTAGAAACTATCTTAATTCCACTAGGGAGAAAAGCTTCTTAATTTCTACAGACTGAATCTGTTTTTCAGTCAGAAGAGCTTGTAGAGCTCTGGCAAGGTCTCTTAATTTTCACATATTTCTCTTGATTGTTGCTAAATTTCCATTCCCCCCCCCCCCCGCACACACACACACAATCCACATGGTTTCCTCTTACTTTCCTTACTGATTCCTGAGACTGTCTTTGAGACAGAAGAATGCTGTAGCAAATGTTGCTGGCACTTATTTCTTCTTTCAGACCTAGACAATGTAGTAAGTGCTCTGCCTGCCATAAACCCATCCGATTCTATGTTCATCACCTTACTCAAGGCTGAGAACTGGATACTAGGCACAGAGCTATAAGTCTGCTCCTCTTCTCCTTCCAGGGGAGGTCATGACTACTGTAACTGAACCATGCTGGGAGAGAAACAAAACTGGCTGCCCATTCATTCCTTTAGGCTGGGAAAATTTAGGCAACACACAGTTCCATCTGGCAATAAATTTGAGCTCTTTCTGCATCTCTCATGCACTTGCAGTATAAATGGGAATGTTTGATACAGAGTCACAAGCCTTGCTTACTTTTCTCTCAGCAGGTGAGAAAGCAGCAGCTGTCCATATAAACGCCAAAAAGTATTTTCCTCATACATCACTTTAGCTATGACCATCATGATCACCATCATTATCGTTTAATTCTTTAATATTTATTTACAACCTGACATTTTATAAATGTGTACAAGTAGATTATACATGCACAATTACCATACACACACACATACACACACATATTCAGTGACCATTATTTTTCTCTTTCCTCAGCAAGATGAATGAAATGACCATAGATCAGAAGAAAGAGACTACTAATGATTTTTCAAGTGTCCCCAGATGTTCCTCCCATTTTATACTCAGAGTCATCAAGGCAACATACAAACCCAGAGTTCCTAGTAATTTTAAAATAGCACAGCCCTATCTGAAATTGATAACCTGAAGGAAAGGTTCTAGATGCGCTATCATTGCTCAAGACAAAAATTGGAAAAGTTAGTTTTTAGATTATGACTCCCAGAAATTTCCTGTCAGCATGGTGTTCCAGAAAATGTAGGCCAATGAAAGTATTGTTTCCAAGGCTTGGTTCAGGGAACACTGAAATGATCACATAATGAAAAAGAACAACTACTTGTCAAAATACTAGAGCCAATCCAGAGGCTGGTCTGGTTGGAAGGAGAGGCAGACATTGTTGTTGTTGTCGTTGTTGTTGTATCCACAAGCTCTATTCTACATTTGCCCCCACAGAGAATCCATGGCTTGGGTTCATCTTATCTCAGGTACCGCCTCTCCCTGTATGATCCTCCCCGCACACTTTGATCCTCTAGGAAAAACCTGCTAAAGCCTATCAAGACCAGGTTGATGCAAACCTCCCAGAGGGCTTTTTCTGCTACCGCTCCCAAGCTCTGGAACGGTCTGCCAGACAAGATGCGTCTCATGACATCTTTAGACTGCTTTAAAACAGCCTTAAAGACACATCTCTTTTGGCAGGCCTTCCCTTGAAACCTTGACCCCGGCTCCAGACTTAGACTATGCTTTTCGCCTACTCCCACGTCTCCGACCCTCATGTTATGATGTGGCCGCATAAGAAGGGGTCTGGATACACCTATACTGTTTTTAGATCCTACAGTTTTTAATTTATTGCTGTTTAATTTATTTTAATGGGTGGGAGGTTGGAATGTGGGTTATGAGATTGTTTTAATTCATGTCTTTTAATATGCTGTATTCCGCTCCAAGTGTTTTTACAGAGGAGCGAATTATAAATAAATTATTATTATTATTATTATTATTATTATTAGGAATGGGAGGAAAACAATCAGTTCCTCCCAAAAAACCCAGTGAGGCATCTCTTCTCTGCAAACCCACACAGGAGCAGTTGAGAGAGAATTTCCTTCAGAGAGATGTCACCTCTCTGTACTTCAAAGAGATCAATTTAAAGAAAAAGGGATTAAATCATGGAACAATAGAAATCCAAGATGGGGTTAAATCAACAAACTCTCACCCATTTTATAAGATAATGCAATTTGGGGCTGAAAAATGACTTGGGTTGCAGTGTTACTGTCTAAGGTTGCATCCACACTGCAAAATAAACCACTTTAACACCACTTTACTTGTCATGGTTCAATGCTTTCGAATTCTAGGATATTTAGTCTTCTCTGTGAGAGAACTCTGGTGTCACAGCAAACTACAATTTCCAGAATTCCATATAACTGAGCCATGACAATTAAAGTGGCATCAAACTGGTTGATTTTTACAGTGTGGAACCAGCCTAAATCTGTTGGTGGTCAAACTGAAATGGTCAAAAAGTGACCAAAATTGATCACATGTGAGTAGAAAAACACTTTTAGCACTAGAAAATGGCAACTGGGTCTAGGAAATAGTAGTCTATACAGGGAGAGGGACAGTCAATAATGGTCAATAGGCATTCAGTGTGTGTCCAACCTGCTATACATATGAAGAGTTTTCATATTCTCTTGATAAACATCACTTTAATAGATAGACATTCTCTTGATAGATATGCCCTGATAACTTTGTCAGTTGCCCTTTCTGCACATGGTGAGGGCTTTACTTAACTAACTGAGAAACAAAAAGCAGATGTTGCCCTAACCCTGAGTTCTGTGGTTTAGCCACAGCAAGAGATTGTACAATCAATTCTCTGCTTGTAAGAAGAAAGGTACCTGTGACTGATGCAACCTTGATGACAAACTCTACTATGAATGCTATGAATCAATAGATTTGTCAGTTTGGGTTTATGTTGTTTTTGGCTTTTGGACTTTTTTTTTAACACATGCATTTTAATGCAAGATTTTGAACAGGTTCATGATATTTGACTAAGGGCAAATACCAAGTGACTGCTACACTTCAGTATTTGTTGCTGTGTTCCTTCAAGTTGTTTCTGACTTACAGCAACCCTAAGGCAAACCTATCATAGCGTTTTCTTGACAAGTTTCTTCAGAGGGGGTTTGCCATTGCCATCCTCCAAGGCTGATAGAGTGTGACTTACCCAAGGTCACCCAGTTGGTTTCCATGGCCAAGCCAGGATTTGAGCTCTGGTCTCCCAGTGTTCTAGTCCAATGCCCAAACCACTACACCATGCTGGACCTCCATACACCTCAGTATACTATATACTAATTTATGATCTTGAATCTAGATATCCTAAGTCCCAGAGCTATATTCTAACCATTACACTTCCAAACTGTAACCAAACCTCTTTGTCTCCTATGCCTAGAACATAGAACATAGCTAGATAATATAATGATGGCTGTCTTGCACCTCAATCCCATTGAACAAGATCTCCCTTTACAACCACCAGACTCTTCAGAATATCACATTCAGGTTGTGGTGAAAGAATAAAGAGGAGGCCTCAGCAACTATCAAGAAAACAGAGAGCCAAATAATCACAGTCCTTTTGTAGTCCTAAACGTAGTGATAAGCTAACCAGATTCAAGTATAGATGGAGTATCAACCTGTCCAGGTTAGAAACTCATTTCAGGAAATTAAGAAACAGCAAGTATGACAACCAGTCCAGACTCCCACCCAAGTCAGGTAAGGGAATGCCTTAAGCACTTTGAAAACAGATGACAAATGTCCACAACAGATGCTTTGATGGTGGAAAGAGTGGCCATGGGGCACACCCAGGAGCTAGCCAACATGGCCAGTTTTATCATCTTTCCAAATTCAAAGAATCTAGCCAGACATCAAATACTTCTGCCAATTATACATCTTGTAGATATCAGAGAGAGAGAGAGAACAACAGAAAAATGAGGAGGCGAAGCCTCAAACCTATACAGGACTACATGGAAAAATGTTACTGTAGGATATGAAAAAGTCTCAGAGCAAAGCTATTTGTTTCATCTTCTTGCTTATCAATGACAGAGCCTATCCTAAATTTGCAATGAAGTTGCAACAGTAGTGACCAGTGGCTTCATATCACTGGGACAGGAAATTTGCTCTGAAGTTTGGCCCAAACTTTAAAAGAGCTTTCAAGGTACCAAATTGTATCCCCTACATATGTTTAGCACAACTACTTGGACCTTCAAAGAATTAAAGCCCACAGTGGATTCAGCATTCCCACAGAGGTCACCATCCACTTCTGGCTTAGAGCCTTGTCCTTTGTCCCCACAGAATGTCAAAACGGCACATTTGGATTCTAAAGTCACTGAAAAAGTATAATTAAGAATCCACATTTCTTGTATCCACATTTCTGGATGGAACAACAATAGACTTTTTCACACGGGAGGCAAGCATAATTAAAACATGATTAAATCATGCTAATAGCATGATCATGGGGAAGATTATCACACCCCCGCGTGCTTCTCCCATTCGTGTCCCATGCTGTAATGGACACATCATTGAGTAATAACAGAAACTCCGTGTGAAAGAGCCCACTGTCTGGATAACCCTTGTCTCCCTAGTCCTGAAATCTGTCCTACACATATCCATCTAACCTAGTTACAGGAGAGCCTTTAGATTTATACATGATGTAATGCACTTCCAACAGTCCTTTAGTACTCGAGGTCATTAAGGTCATACTGGCATTGATAGATCAATTAAGCATTTGTTGCTATACCCTTCTGTTAATAGTATCCTGATCAGGCAACAGAGCAGGGAGACAAAGATGTTTGTGGTTCGTTCAAATGTCTTCAGCTTCACAGATCAACAGCAGTTTGTCCTGGGAACATGGACAACATAGTGAAGAATCAAATATATTTCTGGAAGGAGTTACAGATGAAGATAAGGTTCTTAGTATCACTATTTCACAGCAACTGACAAGCCAACCTCATGAATCTAGCAGAGCCCCTGAGATGCCTTTTAAATTGCTTAGTCTTTTTTACACTTCTCTATCCTTTGCCAACAATGATGGGGTATCAAAAGTTTTAATGATCACCTTTTTAAAAAATTGACAGAAGTTTTCTTTTGATTTGTAGTTGTTAACTTACCTCTATGTAGTCACTATCTAGATTTATACATTTTTCCCAGCATATCTTGACCCTCCAAATTCCGGATATTATAGAAGCCTGCTGATTGCGCCTGACACAGCCAGTCACAAAAATAAAAGACACAAGGAGCTGATTTTCTCAGCAACTGCACTTAGGGACCAATGATAACACTGACAAAATTTATTCAATATGCCATAATAACTTCCGGGTGATAATTATTACTTTACGATACCCCCTCGTAAGGTGCAATCTGCAGCATCCTCTAGGACCCCTGCAGCACCCCCTTCTGCGGTGCCATGATGTCAGGCATGTGCCGCATTGTATAAATGTGGCGCATGCTATGATGCCATCATGGCACACACATATGGATGGCACCATTTTAAAATGGCGCTGTCCATAAGTGCTAGTGTTAGGGAGCGTGTAAATGGTGCCATCCTGTCCCCGATGCTTTTTAATATCTATATGAAACCGCTAGATGAGATCATTTGGAGGCATTTAGCCCAGTGTCATCAATATGCTGATGACACTCAGATTTACTTCTCCATGTCCAGATCATCTGCTCAGACCTCAGATTGCGTCTCTCCTCTCAATGACTGCTTTGCTGCGATAATGGATTAGGTGATGGAAAACAAATTGAAACTTAATCCAGACAAAACGGAGGTACTCACAGTTACAGGCCTGAAACCGGGTTTGGGAATACAATCTCCAGCCCTCGATGGAGTCACACACTCCTCTAAGGACTCTGTTTGCAGTCTGGGGGGGCTTCTTGACCCGTTGCTTCACATGACCAGTCAGGTGAATGCAACGGTCAGGAGTACCTGCTATCAGCTTCGGCTGATATGCCAACTGCACCATTTCCTGGATGTGAGGGATCTGGAAACTGTGGTACACGCACTGGTAACCTCACGTCTGGACTATTGTAATGCGCTCTACATGGGGATACCTTGTGCCTAACCCGGAAACTACAACTGGTTCAGAACATGGCAGACAGACTTGTCACAGGAACATCTAGGAGAGAACATATAACACCTGTACTCAAGTCTCTCCACTGGCTGACAGTTAGTTTCCGGGTGCAGTACAAGGTGTTGGTTTTAATCTTTAAAGCCCTACATGGCTCAGGTCCATCCTATCTTAGGGACCGCCTCTTCCCATATGAACCCCCACACACACTTTGGTCCTCTGGGAGGAACCTGCTACAGCCTATGAAGACCAGGCTGTCACAGACCTCTCAAAGGGCCTTCTCAGCTATCGCCCCCAGGCTGTGGAACGACCTGCCGGATGAGATGCATCTCATTTCATCCCTCGATGGCTTCAAAAAAGCCTTAAAGATGCATCTCTTCCGACAGGCCTTCCCAGATAATGTTTAATCTGGCTCCAAATCCAAGCCTTAGAGCTTTTCCAGCCTCTCTCCCTTATATCCTTAGCCTATTCCATATAGCTCAAGAATTCTTAGGGCTGTTATTGACCTATTATATTGTTTGTTATTTTATTATGTTTTAATTCACTGCTGATTTAATTCCTTTTTAGGGGCGGGAGGGGGGATGGAATTGGTTTATTTTAACTGTTGTGTTATAACTTTTTGCTATAACCCGCCCCAATTGCTTGCTCAGAGGGGTGGGCTATAAATAAAATTATTATTATTATTATTATTATTATTATTATCCCAAATCCTGCAGCATGGATGGCCCTTTTGGGTCATCTGTATTGGGCCCATAAGTCAGAAGTAATTTAAAAGCACCAATGTTCACAAGCCCAGCTTGGTGTAGTGATTTGAGTGCTGCACTATGACTCTGGGAGACCAAGATTCGAATTCCCACTTAGCCACAGACACCCACTGGGTGACTTTGGGCAAGCCACACTCTCCTTCTCAGAAAAGGGCAAAAAACAAAGCCCCTCCAAAAAAAAAAAAAAAAACCTTGTAAAGAAAATCCTTTGATAGGTTTGTTTTAGCATCACCATAAGTCAGAAATGCCTTCAAGGCATACGACAACAACGACAACAACAACAACAAAAACTTTTTAAAAAACTGGGCCTGAATCGTATTGGTACATTCCATTACCAACGCAGTCAAACTGTTTTCTGTTAACTTTATAAGGGGGTGGGGGGAAGCCTCTGTAAACCTGATCAAATCTCTCTGTCCTCTTCAGTGGAGGGATTCTGGATGGTTTGGAACCTGCAAGACTGAGAGGTCTCTACCTGGTGCTTGATTCAGCACTACCCCAGAGATAATCATACTGTACTGTAGAGTCTAAGGATGCATTTGCATTGCAGAATTAATGCAATTTGACACCACTTTAACTGCTGTTGCTCAATGCTATGGAATCCTAGGATTTGTAGTTTTGTCAGATACTTAGCCTTTTCTGTCAGAACGCTCTGGTGCCACAAATCCCAGGACCATGGCAGTCAAAGCAGTGTCAGACTGCATTATTTCTGCAGTGCAGATGCAGCCTGAGACTGGAATATAGAAAGCTGTTCTTTTGCCTAAAATTGCAGATTGAGAAAATAGTCAGGAGAAGTTTTCATCAGCTCTGTCTTACTTCAAGAGCTACAAACACTCTTAAGCAATTCAGAGTTATCATACTTTCATTACTCTGGGACTGCTCTTGATGCCTCTTCAGGAGCTTTAGCTTATACAGAATTCAGCAATCTTCCAAGTGGGGTGAGATTTCAGAAGAATATTATACTTCAGCATTTGCATTAGCTTCATATTGCTTTTTGAGAACAATGTAAGGTATAGGAGTTTAATTTATGGAGTTTTCAGTGGCAATATCATACTGTGAAAGCATTTTTTTGCTCCTCTGCAACTATAGTACACCCTTCCATTAAGGCCTGCATGATGCTCTTTTGCAAGTTTTAACATTTTGTCTGGCTGTTATAGGAGGATTGGGGGGGGGGGGATCCTAATCAACATTCCATGAAATATATTCCTTTTTCTCTACAAAGAATGATAATACTGAAACACTGAAAACACTCCTATGCATTTCAATTAATGTGAATTCGTAATAAATATGAAATTATTTCAAACTCCTCACACCAAAAACACACACAAAAACACATACAACTGGAATTACCACCACACTATCCTGAATATACCCAATCTTGTATGATTTTTGAAGCTATGCAGGATTAGACTTGGTCATATTTGAATGGGAGACAAGGATGGGAGACGACCAGGGAAGAAATCTTGCCATGAAAACACCGTGATAGATTCACCATAGCGTCGCCATAAATCAGGAACAACTTGAAGGCACACAATAACAATATTCTCATTGCCAAATTTCTTTCTGTTTGAGAAAGAAATAGAAATCATGTAAAGTTGCAGATTTTAAGCCTGTGAAAGCAGAAATTCCAAAATCTGAAAAAAATCTATTATTATTATTTATATTCATTTATATCCTACATTCATCCCAATAATTGGATTCAAACTGGCAAACAATATTTTAAAACTACATAAATTAACAAGTTTAAACATTAAAAACATTAAAATTCATTTAAAGATTATAAGCAAACTTTTAAAATAGCATCGCACAGCACCAAAACCCCACCCATCAGTCTGTAAAAGCCTGACAGCATTAAAATGTTTTGACTTTGAGATAGATGGACAGTAGGCTGAGGCCATCCTGGCCTCTCTTTGGAGGGAGTTATAATTTTCGAACAGCCATCAATAAGACCCTCTCCCTTTTCCCCACCAAACAAGCCTGGGACAGGAGGAAGGTCATTTCCAGACTATCTTAGTGCTTTAGTGACTTTCAGATACACTGAACCAAAGCTATATAGGGCTTTATAGGTAAAAACCAGCACTTGGAATTGTGCCTGGAAATAGACTGGCAGCCAGTGAAATTCTTGCAACAAGGGCTGCAGCTTTTGGGGCCAAATGAAGTTTCTGGGCACTTTGGTGTTGGTTTTAACCTTTAAAGCCCTACATGGCTTGGGTCCATCCTATCTTAGGGACCGCCTCTTCCTGTATGACCCCCCCTACACACACTCTGGTCCTTGGGAAGGAACCTGTTACAACCCATGAAGACTCATCTGTCGCAGAGCTCCCAGAGGGCCTTTTCTGCTGCCGCTCCCAGGCTGTGGAATGGCCTGCCGGACGAGATACGTCTTATTGCGACTCTGGACTGCTTTAAAAGAGCTGTAAAGACGTATCTTTTCTGGCAAGCCTTCCCGGACAGTCTCTAATTCTTCCCGGCCCCAAAGTTATGCCTAGAATTTCTCCAGCTTCTTTCCAGTTTATGAACCTAGATACCATTACTTATGCTGCCAAAGAATAACTGTATTTATGTTGTTATATTGTTTGCATTGTTTGCTTTGTTTTAATCTGTGCTAATTTAATTCTATTTTAAGGGGTGGGAGGTTGGGATTGGATTGTAATATTTTATCTGTAACTGTTTTAAACTCTGTTGTACCCTGCCCCGATAAGATCAGAGGGATGGGTTATAAATTTAAAAAATATTATTATTATTATTATTATTATTACTATTACTATTACTATTACTATTATTTCAAACAGCACCACATAAAGCTCGTTACTGTAATCTAAATGGGATGTAACCAAGCATGTACCTTGGTTCATGATTTCTCATAACACATAAAAAAATAAACTTGAGTTCCATTAACCAGCATCTTCCTGCTTTCTTTAAATATACAGTCAGTAAGCTTTGGTTCAACAGACAGATAAGGAGCCTTTGAGTCAACACTGACTCATGACAACCCTGTAGAGGTGACATCTCCAAAACCACGTATCCTCCACTTCTTTGCTCAGGTCCTGAAAACCCAGACCCATGCATTTCCATCTGATTGAGTCCTTCTATCTGACATGTGTTCTTTTTAGTTTTCTACATCCATGGATTCAACCATCCACAGATTGAAAATATTCCAAAAAATTCTTTTCCTCAAAGCAAACCTTAATTTTGCCATTTTGGGAACATCATTTTACTACACCATTATATATAATGTGAACTAAACATCAACCGATTTTGGTATCCACAGGGTATCCTAGAAATAAACTCCAGCAGATACCAAGGGCCCACTGTACTCTATCCTGGGTGTCTATGTATGTCTATCTACCTACCTAGCATTAAATGTTGTGACCATCAGCAGTGAGCTCAGAAGGTGAAATCTGATCACTGAGATGCTATGCCTACATATAAGTGGGGAACACATATAATAAATGTATTCAGACATGATGGGAGTATGTATGGAATGTTTACATTGCTATTGTTGTACCATATAAATTGAGACTTATAATGCAATCCTCTGGCCTAAAACACATGGGGCAAAAGAAGCAGCTTCCGGCTACTTTGGAGGCATGGTGTTTACATGACACATGCCCCAAAAGCAGCTGGAAGCTGCTCCAAGGCCACCAAAGGTAGCTCAAAGCTGCCACAAAAAGAAGCTGTTTAAATCTGGCTCCTGGGTGGTAGTGTTTGGGGCACAAGTGGCGGCCTGCTTTGGGAGCAGGCCATGCAGTCGTCATGGTCCAGGCCCGATTGCAGCCAGAGCAGCCAGAGGCCACTCCTTCCTGGCCGTCTGCTTCACCCCTCAGACAACAGTTTCAGAAAATTCAACTGCACTTACAAGAAATGTATTCCAACTTGTGGCCTAGATTATATACTCAACACATACATTATTTTGCACAAATTGTATTTTGGTGAAGATACTTTTCTAAAGAGTTACAGTAGCTGCATCAGGGAGCCATGCTCACATATCTCCTGTATGCATGTATGGTCTCTCAATTGTGAATAAAAATAAGGAAGCTCACTCTGCAAGTAAGATGAGTTCAGTGATTATGTTTTAGCATTTTACTGTACAATCTTGCTCCATTCGTAGAATTTTTTAGAATGTCTGCCATCCATGGTAAGTAATGAACACAAATATTTATAAAGGTTCCTGTAGCAAAATAAATTGTTGGAATTCAGAAGCAATGAGATACTTCAAAAGTCCACAGAATTCTGACTACCCAGTACAAACCATTATATAGTGATGACACACTACTAATGATGCTAAAATAATTATGCTCACTGAGGATGTCTAAGATAGAAAGGGGAAAATATTATCTAACACCATAAACGTTCATATCATGAAATTAAACTGCCACTGTTTAATATGTATGTTAATGTAATAGAGCATGGCATTTTGAGAATACATTTCACTAATGTGACAGAATATTTACTAACATAATCTGTCATTTTACTAATATGATAAAGTATTTTATTAATAAGATACAGAAACATGAATACTATTTCAAAGTAAACAATATATTCCATTTTAAGTGTTAAATACTCCAAGGTGCTTCACTAATTGAGATATATTTTAATATTGCAAACCACTGTTGTGCTTGTCTGTCTTCATATTTGTGGTCTTATTTGGTTCTTACTCTTCCCAAGGGTACTATAGCTTAATAGACATTCCCACTACATTTTAAAGGTTGAATTGCAGCTGATGTGTAGATGTACCTTGGAAGCTGAGCGGTTCCTCCTTGCAATACTTCTCGAAAAATGCAAATAGCAATTGCAGTCCCTGAAATACTTAGAATCCTATCCCACCTGAAACAGTACAATGATCATGAGAATGCCATAAATTACAATCACCAGGTCTCCTCACTGAGCACAGGCAATACAAGTATAGTAGAAGACTTCCACAGATATATTCTCTATTATATCAAGGAGCAAGCAGGTGATGAATGTCTAGTTCTCATGGCTAATTATGATATTGAGCATCAAGAGCAGCACACACACTGTTCTTGTAGTATACTGAAATGATGCATACATCAATTAGACAAGTCCTCTGGAGATAATTATATCCAGACCCTCTATTCACCTAAATAAGCCACAACAGTGTGAATGTTATATATCTGATTGTAGAGAAATACAGAGACCAGTGCTCCACAAAAATAGATTAGAACCAGAATTTTTAACATGAAATAGTTTTTACTCCTAGCAAGGAGAAGAACAGTTTGCTTAACTATAATGGTGGTTCTAGGGGCTCAACTGCAAACATGCGATTGACCAGTTGCATGTCTTGAGAGGGTGTTTTCCATTGCCCCTAAGTTATCCCGAAGCTTGGTCGTGACCAAGCAATTCGGTTCATCAACCAACCGGGGTTTATTGATGTCAAATCCAGACCTTATGCTTTTGGGCCAACCCTACCCCTGTTCTGTTTGGTTGGATAAAGTTGTGGCCTTTCCTCCAACTGTGTTTTAAATGGTTTTCATTGGTGATTTCCCTCCACAGCAAAAACATATAATGGTGGTTCTTCAAGTGGTCATCTGTGAACTCACACACGGGTCACTCTGCACCTGCACTGAACTGGTTTGGAACTTTTACAGCTGAACAATGTATATTGGTGGGAATCCTAGCTACTGCACTTGTCCAAGTGGGGCTCCTGTCCTTCCTCTCACCCTGCCACACCATTCCTGGATCCACAGAAACATGATGAGATGTGATTCTAAGAAAGGAGAAGTGAGTGGATAGTGTTACTTCACAGGTGACCACTTAAAGGACGCAGGTAAACAGCCTGTTCTTCTCTGTGATCTCTATGTCTCATACATATGGGTGAATGGCGAGCTAAATCTTCTAAAGGAAGAAAACAAATTCATGGCATTCCTGAGGACAGGACAGATTAATCAAAAGTGGCATCTTCTTGAACATGAATATCAAATTTGTAATGTCTTATGGAAGTGGACAATATATCGTGATGCAACTGTGGATGCTGCCATTGTTCTAGTGGAATAGGCATAAATCTCTATAGGTAAACATTTTCCAAGCTACTTCATATGCCAGTCAAATGGTACCTGTTACCCATTTAGCAATTCATATGAAATATAGAGACCACAAAATGTACTTAAGTAGCAAATAAATTGCTTTGTTCATCTGCAAAAATATCTGCTTTCTATTAGGCTAATGCCATCTTAACATCCAGCCATGGTATTGTGGGATTCAGAGCTAACGTGTTGATATTTATTATTTTATAGAAGCATAAAATAATAAAACTTGGTTTAAAGAGCTTCCCAACATGACCAGGGAGAACCAGTGGAAGTCTCCTTGAGACTGTAGGCAGAGCAGATGGTGGGTGTTCGTTTCAGATGCATTTTATGAATAGTTTGATGCTGTTGTGAGTAAATAAGAGGGGATCCCTTTTGGGACATAATGCTTTGAGACAACTGGCAAGTACACTCAAACAGGGGACAGGAAAATGTCTTGCAACCCAAGGGAACCAAGTACAACACATATTTGAGATTCATCTAGTGAGCTGCCAAAAAAATGGGAAACTCTTCCATTTAGCAGCATAGGATTTCCTTGTGGTTGATTCACAAGCAGCTTCTATCACTTCCTATGAAAAGTATTCTAGGAATGATTTCTCTATTGCTATGAGCTTCCAGAGATCTAGAGAGAGGGAAGTTGGCTGTACTGATGATGAGACAGGAGAAGAAGATGAGGAAACCTTAAGCCACAAGGGGCTAACAAGTAAGCAATTTGTCGCATTTCTTGGCCAAGACTTTCATGCTGAGAAAGACATGCATACAGGAGCTGACTGAATGCTATGTGGAAGAACATGTCTCCCAGATAGTTCTCTTACCAATTGCTGTGTAAGCAGACTAGGGGATATTGTGAGCTCTGCCTGAATGCAGAGATTCACTTCTGCTATTCCCTGTCCAAGAAATAGCTGTCAGACTACAGCTATTGTACCTGTGTGGCATTGATAACACCAACTGTATTGTCCACTTTAGGGGAGTGAATAGCTTAAGGCAAGCTCCTTTGAGCCACACACCAACTCCAAAACTGAAGGATTAATTCCCTTTCAACTCTTGATGAAGAGCCCCCTTCTGGTTGACATAAAAGACCATAATATTATTCTCTGTGGATACTGAAAGGTTATGGAGAGGGTGGGTCTTGAAGACCCAGAATACCTTTATGATCACCAACATCTTCAGACCATTGATGTAGAGTGTGAGTTCTTCAGTGGATAACAACCTTTGAACTACAGCACTATTCAGATGAGTTCCCCAGCCAGGGGCGTGTTGGTATCCTTACTCAGGGACATGGTGATCAGAATGATACATCTTCTATCATACTGGGTATGTAAGTGTATTATTGACAGCCTAACACATGGTTATAGGATTAGGAACTTTTTTCACAGTTGACTTGACAAAAGGTGGTACATAGGGTTTATCTGCTTGTGTTTATCTGTATGCTTCAAAGTGGAAGATGTGCAGGGAAAGCAGATGACACAGGAACTGAAGAGATTATGTCATAACTTTGAGGCTGTGACTCGGAGGGGCAAACACATGGTTTGAAAACCATGGCATTTATAAAGATGTTTAAGGACATAAATCAGACATTAAGAATGGGAATATTCAAAAACTAGTTACAGAACATTTCAATCTTCCTGGGCATTACATTTTATACCTCAGAACAGCAGTCCTTGAACAAAAAGACTATAAAGGAAGACTGGAAGATAAACAGCAAAACTGGAGTATATCAACAAACTGCAGTCCATCAGCAGTAAGTTAACAGAGACAATGGTTTCCTGGCAAACTACACACATCATAACACCAGCTAACTCCCCAGGCTCATGGTGCCTCTCTTGGCCAGTTTATCTGGGGTTTTTTTTTTTCTTTTGTCTTTTGGCTCCCACACTACATCCTAATACTCATTCATATGGTTATCAACTAACCTTAGCTTTAGGCAATATCCTTGCCTTGTCCCACAACTAAAACTGAAACAAAAACTAAAACTGTTAAAACCAAACTTGTCACCTCATCTCTACACCAAAACTCCACACAGTTTTGCATTGCTATGGACATTCTCTCACACAGACTGCTATCTAATTCTGTCCATGGGATTTTCACTCCAAGTGCATCTGTGGAATTAGCCTCAAGTCTATGAAAGCTCATGCTCCCAACTTCTATCTTTCAGTTAATCTCAAAGGTGCTACAAGATCTCGTTACAGAGCGTTCTGGACAGAGTCTGGACAGTGATCACTGCTTAAGATCTGTTGAACTCACAAAAACAAGACCTTGACTTCATGGGATCAGTTGTCCTTAAGAATTTCAAGGTCTGTGGCAGATCACAAAGGGCCAGGATCATCATCATTCTCTCAACAATGAGCAGTGAAAAGACACTGCAGTTGAAACAGATTAATGTCAGGGAGGAGAGGACTGACTCCAAACTGACTCCAAAATCCTTCTTTCCAGAAATGAGGCCACAAACTGTATTTGATCTGGTTGTCCTCCACCCTATGAGCACTTTCATTATGGGCAAGGGTAAATACAGAATTGGAGACAAACAGAATTTCTCAGTTGGAATTCAACTACTGATACCAAAAATGTTGAAGACAAAGATCTAGTTGATGACATTAATACTGATAAACACTCTAATCTTACGGAAATATAGGAGTCAGTTTGGAATAAGCGTCATTGGTGCACTATCTTTACACTTCCTTTTTTTCCTGGAAAATAAGACAGTTTGTGGCATTTCTTTGACACTTCTTCCAAATCTCACTATAAAACAGGTTGCTTTCTAGAAAGTGTACATCAGGTTGTTTTGCTGTAGGAAGACCTCTTAAACAGCATGCATTAGCAGAGGAATTGCAAGATATATTACTAGAAGCAGCAAGGCTGCCCATGCCAAAGTTTGGATGCCATCTCTGCATGACAAGATACTAAGTTGCAGAGCTCATTCTGAATTGCCTGTTTTGTTATGTACTGGCACTTTTGCACAATATGCATTTAATCAAAGCAAAACAAACAGTGGGAATGGCCATGAAGGAATAATATCTTTCTTCATTGTATGAACTTGTTAAGTTAGCTTTTGAAGCCAGAAGTCTTGAAGGAATGGTTACACAGAGCTCACATGCTTGAGGGTTAATAGTGAGTAAAAATAATTCAGGAGAGAGTTGAATCAATGGAGAGGAGACAAAATGATGAGAACATGTTCAGTATAGAACAAACCATGTGGGTGGGTCATGCAAACAAAGAAATTAGAAATGCTTATTTCCCTTTCACAAACAAAGTGCTGTGGCCTATTATAAAATTGAAGTTGGGTCACCCCAGGAACTCTGGAGCTTCAGTAGGTTGACCCATTTATTACATTATGTTTCCTTTCTTCCATATAACTTTCTGTTGTTTTTGCTTATTGTTGTCAAGCCACCATCTTCTGCTTATGGTGACCATGTGAATACGAGACTTACAAGAGCTTCTGTTATTAACGGTTATAAACTCAGAGCTGTAGCTACCTTGTTTGAATCAATCTTTCTATAAGGTGGTCTTCTTTTCTTATTGTCTTCAGTTTTCCCTAGCTTCTAATGAATTATGTCATCTCATGATATGCCAAAAGTAAGATAAGCTCAGTTCAGTCATTTCAGCTTCTAGGGAGAGCTCGGGTTTTATTTGTTCTTGGATCCATTAAATTTATCTTTTTGTAGAAAAGGGGGTTTCTTCAAGAAAATCAGCAAGGAAGTAAAAAACTTAAATTCCCTCTCTGTGACTGCTCTGATCTCATTAATGTTTGCATTAAATACATTCAGCATATTAAGTACAAGGAAACATTTGACATCACTCTAGTTTGGCCCTGTGTAAAATAAGTTTCTGTATAAACTCTGAAATTTCCTATCATGTATAGTTACCAGGTAAGCTGCTTAATTTAGACCTGGTTTAGATTCTCTGATGTGTAAAACAATTCAAGCTATGGAGACAGGTGACAGGATAAATCAAGTAAACCTCTTGTCATGGTATATTTGCACAGAAAATGACAACAAGGTGGGTCAGCCGAGCTCAGAGGAGGACTTGTTCAGATGCTTCAGTTGCAAGTTTTGGAAAGCATTAATAACCATAACACTTTCTTCAAAATTATGGAATTATGTGAAGGTTTTGAACAGCAGTTTTTTGTCTCCTTTTTTGATGTTCTTTCACACCCTTATGTGCACATTTGGAAGTTTTGGGTGTCCTCACTACTTTGGACATGTGTTTAAATTTTGGTAAGTCTTTTTTAAAATATGGAAAATATCATGATGACAAAACACTTTCAACTGTATTATAGTAAAATTTGTTTCACATGTACCACATGTAATTTTTATCAGTACAATAGCAGAGAAGAAAGAAGAAGAGGGGGTGGAATTTCCTTTAAAACAAAGTAAAGGTATTCAATATGTGATCAAATTTTAACAATTATAGTACAAAAAGCTAATGATCCTTCTATGCTTTCCTGTTTTGTTTTGTGGGAGAGATAGATGACTATCTTTTTGCTGATGTGTTTTGTCCCCTTTGATACAACAGAGTTAATAACTTCACCTTGACGCAGAAACTCTGTGATTTATCAGTTCCTTTTTTATCCAGTGCTGCCACAACCTGGAGAAGTAGAGTCAGTTTTGATGCAGTGACCAGACTTTGGTCACAGCTACTTGAAAAAAATATAGAAACCACTCTCTGATGATAGACAAATGTGTCTTGTTAGCAACAGCCAAAAAGCGCTTGACTTGTACTAATAACAAAAAGGCCATGTTGGTCACCATGGGTCTAAAGACGAAGCACCCTGTCACTGCCTTGGTTGGGAAATTAGCAAATAATGTTCCTTTTCTTTGATAAATGGGTGACAGTTCTCTCTCACCAATCATTTTTTAACATTTTGATGCATGTCTATGATCCCGCTGGAGGAACAGAAAAGTTTACTGGCCCTCAATTTTCAGATGATGAATGGAACACTCTAAATGTGCGATTTCTGTATGAGGTATAGTTCATTTTAAGCAATTCTAGTAAATGGGTGTCACTGATTAGAACAAATAGTCTACTTGTGCAATAGCACAAATGGTATGTCTCATTCTTCTGGTCTCCTCTGAGACAGAAAAGAACAGGGACAACAATGACCATGTTATATTTATTGGAACTGCAGCTGTTTAAAAGGAACTATTTTATGCAACTTCAATATACTTCAGTATGATAGCTCATCAAGAATTTTTCTAAATCTTCATTAATGTTGGTCTAATTGAGATGCTTATTGTATTGCAAGTCTAACAACAGTATGAAAACAGAATACTTTTCTTCCCATCTAGCCACTTTAGAATGTGCTTTATGTTAAATACAACTTGTTTTAAATTTTAATATAGTAACATTAAAGTGTCAGCTGTTAAAAATTTTAAAATTAACTAGCATATTTTGAAGGACATTTTTGAAAGAATAATTCTGATAGGAAGACAAGGATACCTATCTCAGTTTTTAAGAACTTTTATGTGCTCAAGATCTGATCAATAAATACCTAACATAGAATTGCCTTATGATTAATGAATAATGAAAGAATAAAAAAGCAAGTGTAGTGTATAGATTAGAATTGCTAAGGAAGGCAACATTTGGCCGTAAACATTCTTTTTCTTTTTCCTTTCCCCTTTTTTTTTTACAACTGCAAGTCAACAAATGTTTACTATTCATTTTCTGAGCTTCATTATTTAAAAAAAATGTATGACAAAACTTGATGGTTGATAACTATAATTGAATATGTACAAGAAGTGATCAGGTGGTTTGGATTCAACTAAGGCATTAGCATTTAGTTTAGCATAGTAAAAATAGTATGATTTGTGAGAAGCAATTAACAATCATTTGCTCTGTGGATACAAGTAATTTGTTTAAAGAGCACTGACCTATGAGACAGCTAGTTTGTGTTGGCTGTGATGGAAGGGAACTATTGACTCTGAACACAATATAGCAGCCTCACTGACAGAACTAAACTGGAATTCACACAAAAGATCCTTAAAGTACTTGAAGGTTGAAATCTTTTCACAGGATGAAGTGGGTTAAACTGATGTAAACTAGCTAAAATGATACAGGTAGAGACGCAGATAGTTAACCCTGAAAGAGCCAGAACAACAGTGCAATCGCAGATAGAAGGTATTTCTCCTATGCTCCTATACAAATAGAAGGCTGTTCTCCCATAGAGTTGGTCTATTAAGCTCTTCTAATGAGGAAGTATATCAGCACAATGTAATTTTTATCATTTTTTTTAATCGAGAGAATGATTACTGGTTATCAAATGAATTTAAAATACTGAAGTAGAACGGAAGTCTCTATGTCAGAATAGTTGTTAAGAATAATGAATGTAGTAATCGTCATTGTCACCATCATAGTCCTCCTCCTGCTCATCTAGTGAACATGTTAGGGGCCTAGAAATGTCTTACACACAACATTCAAATTTCTTTCTCTTTCCCCCTGTATTCTATATTCGTTATAATTTCAGTATCCTTGTTGTTATACATGGTCTTAGTGTATTCAAAAGTACACTTTAAATTCACTCTTGAATAAAAGTTGACCAAACTAAGGAGAAGGGGTAGTATGAACAGAAAAATGTCTGTGACAGAAATACTGAAATAAATTTGTTGTTATGGTTTTCTTTTGCCTAACAGGAATCAGTTATGCCAAATGCACTCCAAGAAAACAGTAGTATGTTTATACACACATTGGTATACACATGGTATGCTTTTCTCAAAGGCAGCATACATAATGATTTCTCACACTTCAGATGTGTGCTTTAAAATAAAAACTGTAACATAATTCTACTTAGTAGCATACAAATCACAATTTGGCTTAATCAAATAACATTGCAAGGCTTATAATGTAATTAAAAAGTAATCTCAGATATTTAATTTAAGAACCTTCAGTGACTTTTACAAGTAAAATGATGAATCTAACCTGCAGAAAGCTGCTTAATTTAAATGTGCCAAGATATTTTTTTCCAGGTAAGAACTATTTTAATTGTTATTAAACAAGCAAGTGATACATGACTTGACAAATATTAAAACAAGTACTACACTCAATTATTAATTTGCAGTGTTCACTTTTAAATGCAGCAAATATCTCATTAATTTAATTTTAGGTGCCCACCAGTTTATATAGCATTTTACAGTCTGGAAGGCAATTTACTAACTGGCAATTACATACAGAATGATTGTTAATTCTTCTCCTAAGTGCTAGCTGCTTGAAAACTGTTATGTCTCTCTAATTTTTGACCTTCTTACAACAAGGGTGATGTACGCTGGGAATACCAAGGACTAGTAGAGAAGAGCTGGACATGTCATTTGTGACTCATTCTTTTAATTCACCGTGCTAATCAACTGAACTGCCACAATCTCCCAAGGTAATTGTATCTTTACAATAGTTGAAAGCAGCAGGCAAAAAAGGCATGGATAGATGGTAATAGACTTTCCTCTCGGTCTGCTGGGAAACAGCATAGCAATCGTTCTATATGTGACTATTGCAATCTGGTGTGTATGCAATGATGCTGGCGTTTTGTTTTTGTTTTTGTTTTTCAGTTTTGTACTTTCATATCAGCATTCATGCACGTCATTTAAATGCCTCAACTTCTGTACTTTCCAAAGGCAGTTTGTCTACCACACTACACCCTTGTTTCATTATTCTGCAGCCTTCTTGCCCTTTGTTCCACCTCTTGCTGAGAAGGTTAAATGTTAGAGTGCCAAGCCAGACTGCAAGCATGGTGGGACACTGATGAGAAACAGATGCCCTGGGGATTCTGCCCCTCCCTCTTAGGGGGTCACATCATTTTCATATTGTGAAATACAGTGAAGTTGGGCTCAGTTTTCAATGGTGAGTGTAATTTCCAATGATTATCTCATTGTCCCCATCAATTTGGGGGCAATACAAATCAGACTGAAGTTTCCAGGTCAGACAGGTTCTGACCTTACCCTTCCTTTTACTTTCTGTAGTCATATAGACTTCCATGCCCCTTAAAAAGCATTTGAAATGTGTACGCTTGCAGCTCTTTATTATTATTTTTTATGCTTCCAGAAAATTAATTGCAGCCATAGCAGATTTAGTAACTTTGATTCACTTAAATGTCTTTCTTTAACATTTCCTATGACTCTTGGTGAACGGGACCAAGAATAAATTGATCTTTATGAGAATGTGACTTTTAAACACTGTTAAACTATACAGGGAAAGAAAACTGTTCAAGAAATTACACTCTTATTTTGGATTCTAAATACAGTACTAAAGCCAGATTGTCATTAATGTACGCACAGAATTATCCGTTTACATTATCTGGATAATAGCTGTTGATTTTTTGAAAAAAGGAATACAGACCTATAAAGTATTAGTAAGGTGTTAGGTATTATTACTAAGTCAAACAGAGCTAATTCTAAACAAGATTTTTCACAATTAACTTCCAGTATGCAGCCACCAAAGATATGGAAGCAATAACATATTTAACACCAACAGATATTTCAAATACCAGACCTTTGATAAACACCTAGAGGAATCTATAAACAACACTGTTGATTATAATAATGATTAAAATGCATCTGCATAAGCATTTACCTCACCTACCCAAATTCTTGTTTTTCTTTCCACATCTCTCTTTTTAATGATTCCAGAAATAGGGCCGTCTGATTTACCAGGCCAGCCTGGTTGCCGTGCTGGGGGAGGAGTAGTCTCCCAGTTGGCTCTTGACTCAGCTGAGTCCCGGCATACTTTGTGCCAAGGCCAGCCAGGTTCCTATTGGATTGGGGGGAGGAAGAGGAGGCACTTCTTCTCCTCGGCACTGGGGACTACATTTTCCAGTGGGCATCAGGAGTGGAGGTGTCTTGGGATTGGCTGTGCCGTGCCATGTGGCATAGTGGATTGGTTCAGGGGCTGGGGGAGGTGGTACCTTCTCTCCTCCTAGCCTCTGATTGGTGGAATGGCCTATTTAAGGGCCATGTGGTACGCTGATCGGGGCCATTCCAGCTCGGCTCTTCCCATCCTCCCTCCCTCTGTGGGATTTCTGGGCTGCGCTTTCACAACTTTTCAAGGGAGGTGGCATAGGTCTTGGATCTGGTGGACGTGGTTTCCACAGCTGCATAGCACTGGATCGGGAGTCCTTCAGGGACCCGGGAGCACTAAGGGGCAACACCGATGCAGCATATCCCGGTGACTAGGGGCAGAGAGGCAAACATATGATAAGCCGGTTACCTAAGTTGCTAAAGGGCATTTCACCAGTTGCTTCTATGTCATCCCAAAGCTTGGCCATGACCAAGCAATTGGGTTCATTGACCAACCAGGGGTTGATTGATGACAGATCCAGACATCATGCTTTGAGGCCAACCCTTCTTTTCAGATGTTATATGTTAATAAAGTTGTGGCCTTTTCTTTCCAACATTATGCATCATTTCCTTAGTGATCCCCCTACATAGCAAATCTTTGTAATTTTAACAACTATGTTAAAAAGACTCCTGAATAAATCTGATTAATAAATGCATCACAGCTTATCTCTAAGGAATTTTCATGATAATCTATTCTGCTGCTTGGTCATGAAGTAACCAGAATACTTGTAAGCACCTGATGTACCTAATGTCAGCCTTATCCAAAAGTTTAGATCCCAAGAGATTCAGACCTCTCACACTGAGATTTCTGGCAACACTGTAATTTCATTTTGCACGTGTCTTCTCATAAGCACAATCTTATACAGTTTGTCAGGCTTAAATTATTTAAGAATTAATTCTGTGTTTGGTTGTGTATGTTATTTGTAATATGCATTACCAATCATATTAAAGATGGTAGTGCTCATACAAGTACTGCTCCAAAAACAGGCAGTCTCAGTTTGGACATGCTCTTGTATGTGTAATATTGCCTTTGTCTGCATGGGTAAAAAACCTCGTGTTTACCCAACGCTGTCTGTTTCTACTATACAGCGCACCCGCACCATATGCGGATGCAGTATATGTGGCTTCAAGCTTACGCTGAACCCATGGTGCACATGCCGCACATTGCCAAGAGCATGCACCCAATTGTTTTCAATGGGGTGTGAGCATACATAGAATTCCCCTTATGTGAGGGGATCCGGAATGGATCCCCCACGTCAGGGAAGGGCACATTGTACACAGTGACTTCTGCTAAAATATTGTGGGTTTCCCTGGTTAAGAAGACAATGCCTCAAAGTTAGTAATGAGCAGCATGGGATAACGTGGTAGCCTCAGAGCCACTTCCATTGCACCTGTAAGAGCACCATAGACAGACTTCTTGGTGTGCCACCTCTTCTCCAGAAGGTGGGGTCACTCATGTGACCAATGAGAAGAGAGGGTAGAAGGATAGCCTGAACACATGGTGGGGATCTTGAGAGACCCTCACCATGTGTTCAGGTGGTCCTCTGACTTATCTCCTTATTGATTGCATGGATGAGCCCATCCTCTGAAGAAGTGGTAGCATGCTAGGAGGCTGTCTATGGGGATCCTGCTAATAAGGGACATGGTGGCAGTCGCTCTGGGGACGGGGGATGCGGGTATGTATGGGCCAGGCATACTGATGTGGTGTCAGCCTGGCTGGGCCATGCAGAGAACACTTTGCCACCACACCAATTTTGGTACGGTACATATAACTGTCATCATGGCCAATCCGGGGCCAGCTCCAGATCATAATAATCTGGAGTAGCCCTAAATTTACCAGACGATGCAGACAAGTCCAAAATCATACTAAGTAAATGAGGATATCAAGGATGGTGTCACCATCAGTTATAATATTGGATCAATAATACTGCAGCATATTGGCTGTGTATTTACATGCTTACCATAAATGTTCCAAATTTGCCTGCAGTTTTGAGAAAACAGCATCTAGATGGACTTTAGTCCAATTTTCCAGAGATTTAGCAATCCAAGTTTAGGAATGTAACTTTTATGTTGTCACTCCATTCTAAACAAGTCCTCAAATTCATTTTAAATTGAGCTTTAAGCCCAATTTAAATTCACATGAATCAATGTGGCATAGATCTCTTGATCAGATAAAAATGTGCATTTACATGTGTTAGGGATGTTTTCAACAAGTAGTCACTGTACACTTCTCTAATGGTGATTAATATACATTTTAGTTGGCTCATAAACCTGTTACTCTTAAATAATTCTACAGTCATCAGTTCAATTAATCTGAATAATTTTAACTATGAAAATGGATTTTTAAAATAACCTGATAACACATTTTCCATTTCACTGGAATACGACTGGGAAGCACATTTTGTAAGTTTTATCTATCAGGGTTTAATATTTCTCCCAATCACTGAAGACTACCAAATAAATGTTTATTTAATGTAAATGTAGTGGTCATCATATATATTTATAATTTAGCACTTCAAATCTGTAAACAATTGTATACATTCATTGATTATATGCTCCTCTAGATGAACCTGTCAATAGAAAGTATTAGTAAATAAGTACAATTCATGTATACATTCATCTTTTCATCTAGCATGTTTCCTGGATTCAGGGTTGTTTTTTTTAATTGATGAAGGGTTTGCATATAAATTAGGCTACAGTTTGACCTTTCACTCTGCTATATGTTACATACATGTATTTACATCAAACATAATCAAAGCACTTACAACATGATGTGCTGTAATCTCAAACCACATTTTGCCCATTCAGGTGAGGTGAGCAAAACGTAAGCATAAAAGAACTACCGTAGGCAGAGCACTGTTCGACTGAAGTTCAAGATAGTTTGAGTAATTACAAACTAACAACAACAACTGAAATGATAACATGTGTATTCTGTAGCATACTGGTTATGGTTGAAACTAATGGGGTTTACAAACCATGACAATAAATATTGGTATGAGCCACTGTTGATACTATGTAAATACAGAAGGCATTAATTTAGAACTCAGTAAAGTCCTCTTCCTCTACACTCCCTTGTCACATTCTAACTGGCCCTCAAATTTGCATGTACAGTGTGCATGCTGACCATTAAACAGACCAGAAGGCTTTCTATACTTTATGTGCAGTCATCAAACTGTCTTTGCTAACCTTGGTTCTGGTCTGCATGCTGTCTGCACACACTGAGGGCCAACTGTGGATGCTGGAGATGTAAAAGCAGGGTACAGAGACTTAGCTGATCACTTCTGTGTGCACTTTAGCCATACAGAAATGGATTGTGCACTTTATTTAAAAATAAAATCTAATTCAATCTATTAAGATAGATTGTATTCTGTAGGTAAGACTGTATGTATTCTGTATGTATTCTGTATGTAAGACCACACACAAATGATGTAGGCATCAGGGAAAAGGAGTTGGATCCATTCTGGAAGAGTGTGAGCATGAAATTATCATTTATGGTGAAACAGCAGAGAATATCATTGACTTTAAATTTACACATAGCTATAGCAGAATATACAATGTTTCAATTGGAATAAACATAAATACATGAATGTGGAATTGTTCCTATGGAGATAAAGACACATTTTGAGACTGACCTATCATTTTGACAAAACTGAAAAATTTTAAAATGTAACATACCAGCATGTATTTCCTACCTCATTAAAGTATGAACGACATAGCTTAGCAGTAACAAAAAAGCTGTTCACTTACCAGTATAGACAAACCGTCCAGGAGCACCTTTACAGAACTGTTTGGATTTGTAGGACAAAGTTACTTCAACAACGCCAGGAATGTGCCGTGGTGGGGTTTGAACTCTGATGGCATGAGGTGTTATCAGCTATAAAAATCATACAGTAAACATAATTTCAGTTATGATTGTAGTGAGAGTAGTCACACTAGTCATTTTGATATAATCAGTAAAATGAGTTCAAACTGGACCTTCCAAAAATGTGGCTGTCTTGATGTCACAAAACACAATGAGGGTACTAGTAGGGTTTTTAAAATGAAAATATCTGCAAATAGCCCATAGTTTTAGTTTTCAGGAAAGGCTACAGGGCATAATTCATATGAAAATTGCCTCCATATGTTTCCTTAAACTTTCTCCCAGTAATTTTTAAAATTGTCCAATGGTGTCTGGAAGCTTTCTGCAGCAGGCTTTCCACTAGAGGGCCATGAAGTGCCTCATGCATCTTTCCCTGTGTTCAGGCCACTGCCATACATGGATACATAGTTTAAAAAGGAACTTTGGATATTAATGGTTACAAATTTCAGTAAGTTGTTGACAGCTTGTAAATAAACAGAAACCAATGCCAGAAAAATGTAGAGATGAAAGCTTAACAATGACCCATGGCTTACCTCACTCCACACCAACATCGTTCCAAAAACAACTTGCAAGCCATCAAAGAAGTTGTCGCCGATTATGATGACTGTGGCTCCACCAGTTGTCCAACCTTCACTAGGACTGATGGCCTTTATACAAGGGGTAGCTGCTTGTGCAAAACAAAAAATGAAGCACTAAGTTTCTCTCCTTTCCTGACATCATGTTTTGCTGTAGTTTTGCCAATGACAAACCATGCAAAGCACAGTAGGAAGAAAGCATATGATCACTCCAGGAAGCAGTCATATATCAGTATGTTGATGTATTTAAAGCAAATTATTAAATGTTTTATAAAGCAAAGGCCAAACAGCAGAATACTAGTGAGCAAGAAAAAAAATGGCTTGATATAGGAAATTATGTGTCAGGGAAAATATGACTATTACAAATGATTAAGCATCACATGCATGTGGCATGTCGATTTATCTGCTTTGCT
>JAOEGL010000003.1:196701256-196726256 GCA_034509955.1 Urosaurus nigricauda | reverse complement strand
TGAACAAGTATGTATTTACTTTTATTTAAGCACAATTTGGCAATGATTGTAGGAATTTTACAAGTTTTAAACTATTTTAATGCTTCTATGATTAGTCCAGACATTGCTATAGGCAAGGATCTAAACATCTGCATCAAACTTAGGTAGCTATCACTTGCAGAAAATCTTGCACCAGCACTTTACCTATTGACTTTCTACAACTGGTTCCCTCATCAAGGTTCTCCAAAATGTAAAAATCATTCCTAGACTTGTATTTCAGTATGAACAAAGTATTGGTTTTAGTACCTAGGTTCTTGAAAGGTTTGCTGGGTCCAATGAGTCCCAGTCTTTTAAGTAGCATTTGAAGTTTAGCTATCCTTGTGTTGGTTATTTTTGAAGTTTTAGGGATTTTACTATGGTTTATGTACTGGTATGATCTGTCCTGAGGTAGCTGTTTTTAATTGTATTGATTTTAAGCACTATAATCACTTTGAGGGATACATGAATTAGAAAAGTTTAATATAAAAGTGACAAATGTTATCTAATTGCTTTACTTCAAATCTAATATGTCATCAAACTTCTTTTTCATGTTAGGAATGTAGCTCATATTACAACATGAAATATTATATCATATATGCATAATATGCAGTTATCAGCATAAATATTTGTAGTTCCCCAAAACAGGGACGGAGAGCACTGATGGCCCTTCCATTCAATTTATTAGGCAGCTGAATTTGGGATTTGGTCTTAAGTATATGCTAAGTAGATTTCTAGTTTTAAATGCCAAAATGTGCAACATATTTAGGCGTGATGTAGTGATTTTATATTTCTAAATTTAGAGAATTTGAAATATTGCTCCCCTTGCACGACTTCTTTTTAAAAAGCAGATGACAAGTCAGTATAACCAAATTATATTAAACAAATCAGTAGTGTCATAATGTGTTACACAAGGGCTCAGGTACAGGAAACTGGTGTCACAGTAAATTCTTTACAGAGTTGGTCCTTTTGGAAAGGATCCATTTAAAATTACATTCCTAATCTGAGATTATTTCTGGACTAAGGATTATGGCAAGCCAAGATAAAATCAAATCAAATTGAAATGACAAGAAAAAGCTGCAAAGAAATAAAGTGAAAAGAATGAATGAAAGTCTGTATGTTGCAAAATGTTATATGTTAAAGAAAGAAAATTTTGGTTAGAAGCAAATGCAGAAGGAGCTATCTTTTTTAATATGTAACTAGGTATGCTAATGTTTCATACTTTAATCAGATGATCAACAAGACAAAAGATAATGTAAAAAGAAAGCAGAGTAGAAGAGAAACATAAATATGGTGTGAAAAAAGCGCATTGCAAATTAAAAAGGCATGTAAATGTGTGCCTACCATTTTCCAGATAAGAAGGGGCCGTACCTTCTGAGGGGTCAAGGCGGCGAGCCCGCCTTCCATGTTTAGAGTTGTTGTGTACAAACATGTTGTCTGAGACAGCCAGAACGTGGCCGTCCACATTGACTGTTGTTGATACAACAACCTGAAAGAATGGAAAAAAACAGAAAAGAATCACATTTCCTTTTTTGAAAGATGTAGTGTATCATCTGCAATATGCTATATTTTAAAAGACAACGTGAAACCATATAATCTATTCCTTTCCTCTGAACACAGGTTTATTCACAGATACCATTCACTCCTCTCTTTTTTTGCTATCATGCGAGATTTTTCAACTCACCGTTTTACCCTCCTCAATACCCACTGCCCTAATTAGAGTTTACTATCCTATTAAACTAACAAATAAATTCAATGCAAGGAAAATATTCTTATAGCCATTAGTTTGTTTCAGAAACACCCCTCTAACCACTCATTTTAAAAACTACTGTTTTGATTGATCTGTTGATATATTGACTAGATAGTTTATCCAATTAAAATTTGTACACTTGAGACTGACTTCACATGAAGAACTGTGAGCACTCCAAATCAGAGAAAAATACTTTGCTTCATAAGTCAGTAAATACACATGACTCTGTTTTCTCCTCAGAAATGATCACTTGGTCACTTTTACAATTGCATTTAGACAGCATTTCTCTCCAGCAGGTGGAGAGATGGCTGGAGAGATCTGAAGTCATCTTATCCAAAGTCCTGCTGGGATGATGCCTGCAGGAAGGAAAGGGCAGTGTTTTTCTTTTCTTTTATTGTTTCTTCCCCCACCTCCACCATATAACTTTTTTTCTCACATTAGGACATAAATGAAAATGAACTATACCAGCTCGAGGACTGGTGTAGTTGTCCCATCCCAAGCATATGCTGAGAACACAAATGTGTTTGGAACATTTGGATCCATACTCTCAACACATTCATCACGTGAACCTGGAACATTTCTTGTTTGTGCCCTCCACTGTCAGAGTTCCAGTGTTGAAAAAGCAATGGCTACAAAATTTCCTACAGAAGCTGGCCAGATTGGGGCTGAGGCATGCAGTTGCTGCGGCCCCCACCCAGCTTACTCAGGGCCAGCTTTAAGCCGCCCCTTCAGGGCCGTCTGTTTCAGGCCATGCTTATGACAGACCTTTCCTTCCACCCTCAGAGAAAGAGAACTTGTATCCCCTGAGACACCTTTCCAGGAACCACAGAATTGCAGCTTTAATGTGATATGCACCCTTTTCATTCTTTGAACACCAAGATGAATATGTACACTGAAAGTGCTTTCAGACCATGAAAAGAACCCACTTTCAAACGTCTTCAAATGCTACACTGGGTCAGCTATGTTAAAGGAATTATATATGACAGAAAGCATTCTGTTCTTGCTTCTACCTTGTGTCCCATCCCAGAAGAGCTGATGGGTCAGTCCTGCTCTGGATTCTAACATCTTCTCAGAGTAAATATTTAAAATATATTTACAAAATAATGTGTTCATTCAATTGAAAACTTATATCCCATAGAATTATGAATTGTATCCTATAAATGTTACTGCACAAAAATATCAATGAAGAGAATATCATCATGAAAAGCCTTTTACCCATTGTGACTTCCATGAGCTGTATTTATTAGATTTTTTTTTTAAAAAAAAAATGTCATGTGTATGTATGAGGGAAAAAGAAAACTGAAAAGCATCAGCTTGCAAACAGCAAAAGGAGAATTTTCAGCCTCTTGAAGTATGGTCTTTCATTTTGCTATATGTACATATGGTCAAACCCATCTGCCAAATTTCTAAGATATTTCAAATGGCTCAAAAGCAGACCCACCTTTATTTTAACCATCTTTGCACTGTTACTCTTGCTACTTTTTATGTTGTTGTTGTTGTTGTTTTCCTAACAGAGCAACTGCTTTAGCATTCTTTTTAGTTTAAAGAAGAATGATGTACAGTATATTAGGAAAAGGACCAAGCTTAATTTGTTTTAAAAAAAATGAACAAAGGGTGCATCCAGAAATTACATAAGGTAAATGAAAATGCAAGATACTTTCCCTTTTGAGACTAGTGGGTCCAAGACATCAGATGCAAATTCTTTCCTATTTTCTATGTTTTGTTCACCTTTGATCCTGTTTTTTCCACATGCTGTAATTAGCTACCAGCTATTACAGCACCTTCTCCTGTATATTCTGCCTCCTCTGAGGCAGCCATCTGTGTTCCCCTTGAGAGAAGCCTGAGGGTGTTTCTCTAGAAATCAGTGGGGTTTTTTTTTAAAGCTTGCACTGTTTTCTTGATAGAGTCAGACTGGATTGCTTCTCTAGGACACTCATTATAAGTGATTGAAAGTTGGGCTTGACCTCCAACATCCCAGATTCCAATCCTTATGTCCACACTAAAGAACTAGCTGCTTATAACATTCAGTGAGGTTTAGAAGTAACCAGTATCTGCAATTCATAACACTTATAATTTTTTTTTAAAAAAAAGATGGGATTGAGTGAAGTTTGCTAAGTATCTCTAAAAGGGTTAGTTTTCTTCAAGTTGTTAAACTATAATTTATTTTCTAAAGATAAAATTTTTAAAATATACATTTTTGTTATGTTGTTTATATATAAGTGAGTAATAGCAAAGCAAAAATTATGCAAATCAACAAAGTACATATGCTATCTGCTTTATTTTATTGGCTCATTCTTGCAGCACCCCTATAGAAATGTGCTGGGACAGTTTTTAAAAGTTTAAAGTACAGTTCAAAAGAACTGAAATACAGTTGGCCCTCCGTTTTTGCGGGGAATCCATTCCAGCATCCCTCCCCTGCAAAAACAGAGGCTTGTACATATTCAAGCTTCATAGGCTTGAATGGGGCGGAAGCACGCACCACTGGAAATAGTGGCCGTCACCCCTCTGTGGCTATTTGAGGGTGTGGATGCCAGATCCATGAGTTAAGAGGGGCAACTGTATTGTTAAATCCACTTAAAACATCTGAGTAATAGACATATGAGGTAAGGAAGCATAAGCAAGCCATTCTAGTTCTTTCTAGTAGCTTCATTGCCAACCACAAGATTACTCCTGACCAGATGCTTCATTAGTCACTCAAACAAGAGATACATTTCCAGTCATTCCAGGCTTCAATTTATGCTCTGTTCACATGGATCAATATTATCAATGCCACATGAGCCTGAGCTGCATAAAAATCGAGACTTGGTGTATTTTTTTTTTTTCTGAAGGGGTGGATTTTCCCCCCTCACTACATAAAGTCACTGCGGGCTAGTTTTACATGATTGGTTGGGTACACCAATGCTCGGTTGTAATTTTTAATTACAAGTTTTTCCTTAGAGAATGACCTCTTGGTCTAGTATTGCTTCTTATTCAAAATGTTGCATTGTTCTATAACTATTCCCAACCAGCTAAAGCAACACATATATGTTTAGACAGTCTTTTACAGTGGCTTTGAGCCACATTTTTAAATTCCTGAATATGTAAGAAGAAATATGTAGAAGTTAACTCTGTATTAGAATAAATTTTATTTGAAAAAAAAGTTTATTGCATTTTTGATAGAAATAAAATTACAAAGAATGATCCAAAATTCAATAAATTCCACAGTTTGGTGGTTGGTCAGATGGTCTAAAGTAAACATAGTATTTTGCATATGCAGAACTGTATGCATACTGTATGGTATAAGTACTGAACAATAAAGTGAATGTTCTGAAGACAGCAACATTGTTTTTAGACATTTCTATGCACTTAATGGTTCTCTGTTCAGCCACATATATGGAAACACTTTTGTACAGGCTAGAACTTTGAACCTTTCAGAGCTCTCAGTAGGGAAACAGCTGCTGTGCAAAGCTGTTATATGCTGTATAGGTTGAGGAAGGAGGTATTCCTGCTTAGTTCTCATCAAATTACCATTAAAGGAACAACTAAATTAAAAGTAGAAAGGGGAGGACCAACTTCCTACTCTTCTAGTGAGAACTTTTGAAGGCTTGGAGGCTGCAGATAAGTAAACGTCTGGTAGGTAAATTTGAGAAATACATATAACAATTTATTTGGAGGGAAAATAGTAACTTAAACTAGATGCATCATCATCATCATCATCATCATCATCATTATTATCATCATCATCATCATCATTATCATCATTGCTATACAAGTCCTTGCAAACCTTGTACATGTAATCTTAACTCTTTTTTAAATCTGTACCTGGAATCTTCGCATATCTCGTGGGTTGCCTGCATTCTTCAAACAGTTTTGATTGCACTTGAGGAAAAACTTTAGAAAAAATCTAAAAAAAATAATATACAAAATTGGAATGTATTAATGCCAGAGAATGATTAGGGATATCAAAGATACAGAATAGGTTTGTCACTATGCCACAGCGTCTTCATATGTAACTTCAACTGAAGTGTTGATTCAAACCAAATGCTATTTTCTTATTGCTAAAGAACAAATCATGTCCTTAGAGTGAAAAATACCCTTGAACATCTGCATATTCAGTATTCAGAAAGTGATAGATAGTTTGGGGGCACATATGCAAATACTGTAATTCAGTGGGGAATAATTTACTATATTAACAGCAAAATCCTAAGAATGCTTATTTGGAAGTCCCATTATATTCAATAGGACTTGTTTCCTAGTAAGCATATATAGGGTTGCAGATTGTGACTGCAGTCCTCTTTCTTGTATAACATTTTTTCCTCGGGTGTGCAACTGCACAGGGGTGCAACTCCATTATCCCATCCCATAGCTCTTGGGAGAGCTCTGTTGCACTGTCCCTTAGCTGACAATGGTTACCCTCCCAAATCTGTACGTAAGGCCTCTATCTCAGAATGCTATTGTATGATAACATACTTAGGAATAGGTCCCATTAAATTTATTTGGACTGATTTTCACACTCACAGACACACACACACACAATAGGATTAAGGTTTAAATTGTTTAGTACAAAGACAAACACCTATATCAATAAGAAGCTAATGTCACAGTATTGACTCACACTTTATAATGTCTTATACATTGGAGGTAAAATATCATCATCATCTTTACTCAGTCACCAAGAAAGATAGGCCATTTACTTTTTTAAAATGGCTGCAGAGCGGAATCCTTTTAACATATTGCAACAATATTTATAGTGGGCATAAACATACTGGAAAAGGCCACAAGTTGTTCACTGTTGTTGTTGTTTTTAAGTGTAATGACAGAAACAAACTGGACAGGTATTCAGTCCAGAAAACCTTTCTGTGGTTCAATTCAACACACTGATGTTCCATACGCTCTGCTTGCTCTGGTGTTATAATTCCAATCCTGAACAGCAACTAAACTCTGAACATAGCAGGTGTTAGTAGTTTGTTTTGAAATACCAGCTGTGGACCTTTCAGAAGTACTGAATCCATGCCCTGTCGCCAAGCCTGTTGGCAAGGAACTCCATGTACCAAAAGCCTCCAGTGTACCCTAAAGAAAGTACTCCATTAGCCAGATTTCCATGAAGAGTTAATCAGTCCTAAACTAGGAGCCTTATTCAGTGCCTGCTCCTGATCAGAGGTAAAGCACAACACAAAAGTGACTGAGGGACAACTGAATGCAAGACTCCAGACTTTAGAACTACCCCTAAAGGCTCTCCTCTAAGGAGAAAGTCTTTGTGAGGGTTAATCTGGTTCAAGAGGTATGTGAGGCCTCATATTTGTTCCAGATCTTGTTGGATCAAGTTGCCTACCTAAAGTTGCCCATGGAATGCCCACATGGAAGACATCAGTGCCTATTATCCTTTTATTCATGTTCTTGCTCATTCTCATACTGTCTCTGATACAGATGATAGTATATAGCTAGAAGCTGTTGTCAACTCTATCTTCCACAAATGTGTCTAACCCCTTTTTAAAGCTGTCCAAGTTGGCAACCATTATTACTGAATTCTATAGGTTTGTTTATAAGAATATTTATATTGCACGTTATATCTGAAGATAACAAGGCAGCTTACAATAAATCATTTTTAAAAATAAACAATGCAAATATTTGATAAAGACTCAAATATATTAAATAGCTTATCAGTTAAAAACAAGACAAGATAAAGCTAGTTAAAATAATTTAAAATAGTACAACCATAAGGCATGTGCAGCCCGGATAATTAGATGATGATGATTGATGATGATGATGATGATGATGATGATGATGATTCACTGTGGTAAAGCAATTCTTTTTATGGATGCTACTATTATGATTCAAAGGGTGACCTGAGGTTCCAGTATTATGAGCATAGGAGGCAATCTCTTCATTTTCTCCATACTATATGAAATCTATGCACTGGTATCACTGCACCCTTCTAAGTACCATAGACATTATCCACTTGTCCCTCCATATTCACTATGGTTAGGGGCACAAAAACACCATGTTTTTTACCCGAGAGGACATCTGTCTAGCAATTTCTAGGTCCTCCAGTGCAACTCTGTGGCCAATGCCCAACAGACACTGATTATAGAACTGCACTGGAGGAGCTACAAAGGCCTAGTACAATATTCTCTCTAGGAATCTCTAGGTCTTTCAGTGCGACTTTTGGTTAAAGTTGATCATAGAGTTGCACTACAGGACCTAGATATACTAGTTTGAATGCTGGACTAGGACTCAAGGAGACTAGGGTTTGAATCCTTGCTTGGCCATGGAAACCTACTGAATGAGCAACGGGCAGGCCGCACTTTCTTAGCCTTAGTAGAAGACAATGGCAAACCTTCTGTGAAGGAGTCTTGCCAAGAAAACCCCTTGATAGGGTCACTATGTTTTGGAAACAACTTGGAAGAACACAACCACCACCAATGTAACAAGTGGTGTCACTGAGGTTGGTGTCACCTGGAGGGGAGGGCAAACTGCTTGTCCTCCCATCACCTGCCCAACTAGAGAGTAATACTGCCATACCTTAAAGGCACTGCTCACTTGCCAGCCACTGCTACTGAGGGGAGCCATTTAGGGATTGATGTGGTTGCTAGGTTAATGGGAATTCTAACCTTTCTCACCTGCCCATCCAGTTGCTGTGCCAGTCCCTTTGGGTGTACTGCTCCACTGGGTAACAACCCAGTCACCAGGTCAGCATTCCCCATTTCCCCAGTGATGCCCCTGAATGTAACTAAAATTATTGTTTCAAATTTAATACTACAGTCAGAAAGGGGTGATTTTTCTCAGGATGAGTAGGATGTGACCGAATGGGTTTGTTAACCCCGCAGCCATGATTCCAGATTAATAATAATTTTAAAGATGGTTGCCTCCCATTTCCATAATCATTCCAAAGAAAATCACTTCCCACACATAGTATCAAATTAAAAACAGAGACATTTCTTTCATATAATAAGTAGTTTAACAGCAAACTTAGCTTTTGCTATTTGTCATCATATCTGAGGGCTTCTATATATAGACAGGACAGGACACAATAGAAAATGAATGGCTATTGTTCAGCAAAGCAATTTTGAAAAGCAACAGATATATTTCAGCTACTAAATTCCTGGTATATCAAAAGCTAAACACTAAGACACAAATTATTCTATTTCAGCATAGCCATAAGGGATGCTCGGCAGAATTCTAAGTGGAAAAGTGACATATAGCATATCATCCATATCACACATGAATGTGATCAATATGGCAAAAGTTATCAGTGAGGAAGAACACAGAAATAAGGAGAGGCTGCAACAGTTTGCTTATGCCTAAGCCTACTGAGAAGGGCAGGTTTTCCCCTATGCCTCCAATCTTCCCCTGCTTGAATGTGATCTATTTTTGCATTTAGAATTCTGTTTTTCCCAGTGGAAGAAAACTGAGCACAAAGGGTGGAAATGGAAAGAGTAGAGTAAAATTAGGAAATTAATTGGGACTGTCACTCCAAATTAGACAGTTGGCGATATGCATACAGTAAAACAGTTGTCTTCCATTTTACTTTGGAACAGATTGCCTACCTGTAATTGGTTCTTTCAGTAGTTATCTGTGCCCTCACACAAATGGGTCTTCTTCTGGCTCTGCTATATGACTTTGCACAACTACAAGACCCATTTTTGTGAAGCACAATATATATGGCAGTTAACTTGTTGCCACTCAGAATGGATTGATGAGCAGAACCTACCCAGAAGCATGTCCTCAGGATTGTGACTGGAAACGTCACATGGATTTTTATATGCCAAAACTCATGTCATTAATTAAATACCATATATTATTAAAAGTGGCATGCCAAAATCCTAACAGTGCACAATAATAGCACTATGATTCCACTTTAACATTAAATGACAATATTTTATAGAATCCAGGAATTTGTAGTTTGAGGAAGCACTAGAGGAGCTCTCTGGCTGGGAATTCTATACAGCCTTTGCTAAACTACAAAGCTCAGAATTTTACAAGGTGTTACCATGGCAGTTAGAAGTGGAATCACAGTGCTATAACTGCGTAGTGTGTAAGGGCCCCATGTGTTATTGATGTACTTTTGCAAGCTCATTGGCAGCTGGGGATGCAAAATGGCAATCATCCTGCCATGATGATCATGAAGTCCCTTGTGGAGTCTCTTGCCAAGAATGTATTAATATATCACGTTAGCAGAGTAGTATAGTTTGAGTCTCTCTTATCCAAAATGCACAAACATTTGAAACTTTGGGAGCTACAACCCAATAGTACATTTGCAAAACTGGGCAGGATGTAAAGCCAGAGAAAGACATGAACTGATAACCAGGAGTACCTGATTTTGGACTATTTTCCAGCCACCCACTTCTGCCTTACAACCAACAAGGAACACTGCTGCCACTGGTGGCTCATGAGTGGCTGGAAGGCTCTCTGGAGATCTCTCCTGTACAGTAATCAGGTTGCTTATATAAAATAAAGTGGGCTGCAGAGAGAAGTGGCTGGAAAGAGAAATTTGGATTTTGGGATGCTCATCAGTGGGAATGTCAATGCTGCCACCAAGGCAGCTCTTCCTGGGCTTTTGCTGTCTACCTTCTAGTGCCACTAGCCTTTTCCCACCACTGTCCCAGTCACTGGAAAGCCCACTGTATTTTCATAATTTTTTTTTTGAAAAAGTACGTTTTTGAAATCTTGTGTCTTTCTCTCTGCAGCCCACAAATACTACACCCTTTATTTTATATAAGGAACCTGGTTACTATACTGGAGATCTCCAGGGAGACCTCCAACCACATGTTTCTGCTATTGAGCCTCCATGGGTGGTGCTCCTGGTTGTTCATTTGCAAGGCAGAAGCAGGCAGCTTCCAAAAATACCCAAAATCCAAAGCACTTTCAGTCCAAAGCATTTAAAGGGATAATTTAAAAGGATAAAACTAAAACATTAATTACATAAGTTTAAAAAATACTAATATTAAATTGTAAGTAAAAAAATGGCATAGTTCAAAACATTTAAAAAGTAAAAAATCATTAAAACAGCACACCATACTACATAAGTAAAATTTGGCCACCAAAAGTTTGCCTAAATAAAAATATCTTCAGGTGAAAAAGAGAACAGGGAGGGGGCTGACCTGACCTCCCATGGAAGGGAGTTCCACAGTCTGGGAGCTGCCACGGAGAAGGTTTTCTCCCAAGTCCTCACTTGAGAAGGTCGTGAGACTGAGGACTCTTTCAGACATGGGAATTTGGAAGTATAATCCAAGGGCAATCCAAACGCAATCATGGGGTTTCACGTTATTGCGAATTAGAGCTTCTCACGCAATTTCGGGCAAAAGGGAAGTCACTCCGAATGCAATCATGGGTTTCACGTTATTGCAAATTAAAGCTTCTCACGCAATTTCGGGCAAAAGGGAAGTCACTCCGAATGCAATCATGGGTTTCACGTTATTGCAAATTAAAGCTTCTCACGCAATTTCGGGCAAGGAGGGGTCATTTTCGGGTAATGGGAAGTCATTCCGAATGCCTTCCGAATGCAATGGGGATTCACGTAAATTCACTAAACAAGTGAATTCACGTGAAATCGCATTGGCTGTATTCGAAGTTGGGAGAAATTCCTCCAGTGTGAAAGAGTCCTGAGAGAAAGCCTCCCCCCGCCTTTGGATCTTAACATTCAGGCTGACTTGGACAGAGAGATAACAGTTTTGTTATGCCAGTTCTCAGAAGGAAGATTCAATAATTCCCCCCACCCACCCCCACTACTTTATGCATGTCTACAGCAGCATTCAGTGGAATCCTCAGAAAATCTGGCTTGCCAGCTGCTTCATGATATCAGTACTGATCCTTTCTATAAAAACAAACACAGATATTTCTGTGGAATAGCAATCTATTTAAACTATGAAGCTCTCTGATCTAGATATGATGCTGGAGTAGATAATCTATTAACCAGGTGTACTTGCAAGCTCACTGGCAGCTGGGGATGGTTTGGGAGGGAGAGTAGCCCTTTTATTTCTCACTGCATCCATTGAAGATGGTATTATCACAAGGAGCTCCACCCACAGACAGTAGTAGTAACAGCAGGTAGACTATTGGGACAATGGGAAAATAACATTCATTTGAAAAATCTCTCTTCCCCATCCATCTTTCACACAGACCATCTGCAGTGGCTTCTAAACTTTAAAAAATGTAAGCAACTCACTGAGTGATGTTGGGCAAGTCACACTCTCTCAGCCTCAGAGGAAGGCAAAGCAAACCCCCTATGAACAAATCTTGCCAAGAAAACCCCATGATAGGTTTGCTTTGGGGTCAGAAACAACTTGAAGACATACAGCAGCAAAATTGCAAGTGGCATATTTGACATGTCCACGTCAGCCATCAAGACAATTTAAGGTTTGAATGGAAGCATCATTCTAAAGATCTGCCCAAAACTGCCAAAAGAATATCCTCTTTGAATTGAAGGTGGTGAGGACAAAACCTAGCACTGAACATATGTCAAACACATTCAATCACCAAGGTTTTATTTCGTATGCAATTCTCAACAGTTGTATACACTACTAAAATGTTTGATGAATGTTTTCCTCCTCCAGTTGTATTCATGCCTTGTTTTCTTTTTCAGCTCACAAACCTGTGTGAGAGAACCAGGCTCCAAATGAGGTGTATATTTACATATTTCAATCAATTACAATTTAGGTTTAGAATCAAGGGGACTCTAGACAAACCTAGATATTGAGTGCTATAGAATGGATGCCTTTCTATGCATTCAGAAAGACAAACAGAAGATTTACTTTTTTGTATGTAGCACTGAGGCAGGTAGTTATCAAAACTGGTCAGAAATTCAGTGACAGACTAAACAGCATTTGCAACTACTGAAAAAAATCATTTTAAAAAATTATTAGAGTACCTAGGATAGGGGTGAGGAATATGTGGGTGCCCCTTAACCCACCCACCCCTGTTCCCCAAAGCCCCCTTGAAACCTTTTTTTTTAATCAGCAAAATTTTCAGGCAATTTTTGCACAAAAATGACAAGAAAAAACAAGAAAAAAATTCAACACAGCCTCCCACCCTGTAACAACCAAATACCTCCTTTTCAGCAAACATTTTGGCCCAAAACACACTGCAGAAATACACTCATCCAGTTTGAGACCGCTTTAACTGCCCTGGCTCATTGCTAGGGAATCCTGAGAAGTGTAGTTAATTGTGACATCAGAGCTTTGTGACAGAGAAGGCTAAATGCCTCACAAAACTAGATTTCCCAGAATTCCCTAGCATTGAGCCAGGGCAGTTAAAGTGGTCTCAAGCTACAGTGTATGTTGGGCCATTGTCCCAAATGCTAAATGGATGTTATGTTGTTCCTTTTTAACATTTTACATGACATAGAGCAGGGGGCGGGGAGGTATCTGGTGTGCGTGGGCTGGCACATAGGAAGGATCTGCAGAGGCATCAGAAAAGAAACTGTCCCATGTCTTCTGCTCAGTTGCCCAACACTTAAATGTATTTCTCATGGAGAAAACACATAACCTAATCTACATTTGGATTTCACCTTCTAAAATTCTCAAAAATATTCTGATAATATAGTAAGGAAGACCCTAGAATTCCTAAAATATTCATCATCATCATCATCATCATCATCATCAGGAATAGTAGCAATTGTACAACCTCCACCACTGTTATGTAATGCTGGAAGCCACACACACACCCTTAGCTGATGGGATTGAGACTTGAATACTGTCAGAAAGTAGAATTGGTTGAAAAGTGGAACCCAGTTTTTGTGCATACTTTTTTTTTAGCTTGCAAATGCATTTTGACCACTAAAAAAGTAAATAACACAGACATAACAAAAATACCATTTTCAAACATTTTCAAAAGCTAAATTCACACAATTGCGCACGCACACACACACACAGAGCAAGCAGTCCCAAGAGAATCTAGTAGGCAAGGACTGACAAAAAAAGTAGAACCCTTGTCAAATTAATGGAACCTGTTTATTATTCGCAAGTGCTGAAAGAGAGAGGTGTCAGAAAGTGAGGTGTCAAAAGGCAAGGGAATCCTGTACCATATTATTACTATGTAATGCTATATTAATGAAAGACAGCTCCTTGCCTTGAGAACCCTGCCATCTGATAAACAAATTTTTTAAAAAAGGTTTGAAGGATGAAAGCAAGAATAAATTGAGAATAAATATGGTGTTATCTAAATATATTTATGATTAAGTTGTAATTTTATCATGTCTGGGAAGTTATTTCAAGAGCGACAGGATAAAGCACAACTCCATCTCAACCTGTAAGGAGGGTAACTCACAAATAGAAAAGATATGCCCTTGACACATGATGGTGGAAAAATTCACAGTACTATTATTTTATGCCAGCCAAAATCCATCCTAAAGATGGTGTAGTTTATTCCCCTTCCACTGAGAATAGGAGAAAAGAGATCTGGAAAAGGCTAAAGAAACAGAAACAAAAGCCACTCTTATCTTCTTCCCTGTATATATATGATATATAGTGCACTATTACCATATCTCTGCTCCCAATTACATTATGATATGAGGATTACTGGAACTTCCAAAACCAATATAGAAATTTTATTATGTAGTCGAAAAGGGGGAATGTGTCCCCCCCCCCCAGATGTTATTGGATAGCAAACTCCTGTTACCCCTCACCATTGTCTATACTGGGCAGAGGTGTTGGGTTTTGCAGTCCACAACATAAAAATGATAGGGATCAGCTACTTCCTTGGTATAATGTGGGCAAAGATTGGAAGCAATGTAGGCTCAAGTATTTAAGCTGGATGGTAGTTGCTAACTGTAATGAAACACTGGAACAGGTTGTCTCAATTTGTAGAGGAATCTTGATATTTTTATGACTTTTCAGGACATTTCATTGGATAAGGCAAATGCCTTGACTGAATAATAATATGTTAAGCTGCAGTTCACTCTTTCCACCCCTGATGCAGAGCTATGAAAAAACTTGACAGAAGAAGATTGGATAGGGTGAGTCAACTGAGAATAGAAAGTCACTATAGTCAAGGAGGGAAATCACAAAGAGTTTTTATGGAGAAAGCACAGACAAGGGCTATAATGAGAATATCTAATGGTCTCATTACAGTGATGGGAACAATCAGAGGCGGGGGAGGTAAACTTTCCTGTGAAACTAAAGTAAATCCAGTGACTCAATCAGAACTTAGCAAATCAACACATATGTAGTGCCCATTAATTCAATGGATCTACTCTATGTCTAAGAATCGACAAGAAGACATGTGGTGCATTTCCACCATATTTTCTGGGCCCTCATCAGGGCTGTACAGACTGGCCATTAAGGCTGGCCTGAGGGCAGAGTTGGGCATAGTGTCCATATGACACACACCAACTCCACCCCCATGGTGGTGTGACACCACATGATGCTCCACCTGGTGTGAGGCATCACAGCACGCCTCTGGCGCTGCGTTTACATGACACAGCCCCAAAGCAGCACCTTAAAGCTGTGGCACTGCAGCTATTAAGCCCTCAAAAAGACAGATCAGGGCCACTCTTAGGGGCGATCTGCACAGACTCTTAGAGGCACCAATGCATGGTAAAATTGCTTCCATACCCCCTAGAAGTTTGGGGGGCACTTTCCCCCCAGAATACCCTAATCAACATGAATATACATTGCAGATCAAAAGTGAAACTCTCCCAAAGACCAATGGTATAATTCCAAGACAATATTCCCATAATATGTTAGAGCATTAAAAGTTTAGGTTACATAAAGTTTTATCCAGAACAAATGACTTAAAAGTAAAAGCAGAGAAGGGTGACCAATTGCAAACTAATGTGTGAAACAGTAATCCTGGCCAAAGCTATATTTGTTATAAGAACTCTCTACTCTCATCTCCATTAGATGTCATCATTGGAAATGAAGATCACAGTTCAACATGATATTGTGCAATCAAAACATCCAATCGATTGGTTAGCAGTATGTTATGAAAAAGCGATCAAGATTCCTCCACATCTAGACAATCTGTTCAAGTGTTTCATTCCAGTTAGCAGCTGCCTATCATCCAGCTGAAATACTCGAGCCCATCATTTCCAACCTTTCCTGCACTCTACAAAGAGAATAGCTGATCCCTATCCTTCTTAGGGCAAAAGTCTCTTTATCTGAAAACTGTTATCAAGTGCACACTCAGGTAGTACATGCTGACTTATTTATCTTGATAAACATCCCCTGCTTTTTTCTTCTTTTTGAAAGTACTCCTTGATAGCCACATATTTCCAACATGTTTATTTCCACAGTATGGCACCACATTGGAAATTAGAAGGAACATAACAATTTGTGACTTAAATTGCAGTTGCTGTCACTCAAAAACAAGTACATCTTTTAAAAAGCTATGTTCAAATCAATCTGAAGCCAAAGGAGCATTGGGGAAAGGAACCAATTGGAGCAAAACTGCTTCTTCTGATCTTATTTACCCATTCTTCAAAGTACTCTTTAGGCTGTACCCCAAACAACATAGAATATCCTGGAAGGAAGAGTGCAGTTGACAGCTGTTCACCTAAACTGTCCCATATACTATATATACTTACTCCAATACTGTACCAAGGATATTCAAGACTAAGTTGTTTCCAGTTCACTGACTGGTAAACATCAGCATTTAGTGCTATAGGGCAACTGCTGCCTGTTATTTATTTATCAAAACTTTTGTCACCTTCCTTTCTAACATGTAAAGAAACATACAATAAATACAAAACAAATTCAAAAAAATTTTTAAAAGCATAAAAAGCTAAACCAAAGATCAAAGAGCATTTGAAGACTTCAGCAGAAAGTGGAGAGATTTTTGCAGATATGTAGAAAAATACTAGTTTCAATTTTTTTTGGAAAAAAAAGAAATGCATCAGATCAGACCAATGTTCATTGCCTTCCAGAGAGCTTGAGATGCTGAGGGTGTCAGCTAGAAGGCAGAGAGTAAAAGATGGGAATCAAGTGTCAGAGGCAAATTAGAGAAATGTTTTCCCATCCAGTTCCACTCAATTGTGCTCTGAGGATACTTGCATCAGGAACCGCAAATACAATTTCCATCCACCATAAGTCTAGTATACTATGGGGAGAAAGTGGTGAAAATACCCATTTTTGTACTACTTAGGTTTGAAATGAGTAGTTTCTAGGTCATAACCCAAAGTAGTATGGTACAGATCTTTTTATACTAATCTAAATGGGATATAACTAATTGGGATATGACACCACTTTAAGTGCTGTAGCTCCATCCTATGGAATCCTGGTATGTGTAGTTTTACAAGGTCTTTAGCCTCCTTTGCCAAAAAGTGTTGGTGCCTCGCAAAAACTATGCATCCCAGAATTCAGTAGGATAGAGCCATTGTAACTAAAGTGGTGTCAAATTCCATTATTTCTACAGTATAAATGCACCCTAAGACATGTGGCCAGTTTACACATCAGGTGCCCGTGTGTGTTTACGTTACCTTAAGACACTTAGAAAATGCTATTAAAGTTACCTCTTTTCTTGTTTGGAAAATTAGAGGTCATGTATTGTAAGATAAATACTTGAAACAAATTCTTTTTGCCTTTTGCATTTTCTATTGTGTGAAACTCGTCACGTAAATTCTATTGCTCATCACATGTAGAGCAGATCCACTTGATCAATGGGATTTTTCATCTTGCAATTGATTCAGTCATCAGTGTTTACTCTGTTATAGCAATTGGCTTACAGTACATCAAGGCTGAGAATCATGCAGCCCTTCAGATGCCATTGGACTTCAACTTCCATCTTCTTCACCATTGGCCATGCTGGGACTTACACTCAAACAACTTCTGAAGTGCTGCATGATTTCCACCCTGGATTAGGTCCATGGATAAAAAAAGAACATAAAAAATATTCTTTAACCATAAAAAATATTCTGAAGATGAAAGGAAAAGTTTCCTCCAAAGTCTAAAAGTGCAGTCTTGTAATTCCTTTCTCATGGCAACTTCAAGTTCCAAGAACTTTCTTCCCTTGAGAATCTTCCCACGATATGATGAATTTACTTCAATGGCACATATACCATGTGAAAAATGAAGCCTTCCAGCCCCCAATTTTTCTTGGGTTTGCTAGAAGCAGGTTAGAACAATACAGTGCAAGACAATTCTATTCTGTCTCCCCACCCCACCCCCAAATTGTTGCTGTAAGAAAGAGAGGGTAAAGGAAAAATGATCAGAAATGTATGAATTAGTCATATAGGTTAAAATCCAACAGCAAAAGACAAAAAAATGTATACTGATGAAATTGTTTTAAATGTACTGAAGAGAGTAGAGAGAACTGATAAAACTAATGTAAAAGAAAAGATGTTCATATGTTACTCATAAAGTTCTTATCTAATTTTAAACATCCAAAACATTTTATACATAGTTCAGGATCTCAGTAACTTTTACAACAGGGAGGAGACTGACAGAGGAAAAATCCTAACAAAGATTAGAAGCCAACATTGTACTAACTGGTTGTTTTGTTTTTCCCACTGATAGTCCTCTCTCAGGTGGTTTGCAGAAAAAAGTCATGTGACAGGATGTTTTTTTCTTCGTATGTTAGATGCCACATAATATATGGAGTTTCACTATTTTCTTAGAACTCCAGCCCCAGAAGCTTCACTAAATTGCTTTTGATTCTCACAGCTAGACCTGTCCCTTCCCATTGCAGCCATCAATGGGCTAAGATGAAATAGCCCAGCCAATCATGCACCATTGAATGGTTGGAACGTTCCTCTCTGTGTGTGACTTCTATAATTCAAAGGGAGAAAAGACAACTATAATCCTACAAGACAATTAGATGACTCTACTTGCTCTTTGTTGCTTTGCACACAGAGAGCATGATTTTTTGAACACATTCTTGTGACTGATTCTCACAACCTGTTTGTTTTGGTTTGGTTTTGGTTTTTGTCACTTGCATTTTGAATGTTCAAGTCTCCTTGGACTCTCTCTCTCTCTCTCTATATATATATATATATATATGTATATATAGCTCTGTTGTGAACCATATCTTCCCTTCTGTGTTAGAGGAAGCCTCTGTGTTACCATCAGCACTGACTTATATTTGCTTGGCCCTCTAACTACTTTTCTTAAACCTTCTACACATCGGCATTAAAAGCCGGGTTGGGGATGGAGTCGGGGCATAGCATGTACAGGACACATGCCCTGGTTCTGTCCCCAGGGTGGTGTGACGCCGCATGCCACACCGCATAGCAGATGGCATCACAGCACTCCTCTGGTGCTGCATCTACATGATGCAGCGCCAAAGGAGCACTATAAAGCCATGCTGCCATGGCTATCGCGCCCTTTCTAGGTGCAAAAAGGAGCCTTTTTTTGTGGCTCATTTTTGCACCCTGGAAAGACCTGACTAGGGCCAGAGTGTGCAGTTGCCACAGGCCCAATCTGGCAAGAATGGAAGCATCTGCAGGCTGCCCCTTGGGGTAATCTGAACAGAACCTGAGTTGAACTACAATTATATGAAAGAATGAACACTCCACAGTTCTAAGTGCTAGGGTATTCTTGTTTTATTCTTTAGTCCTTATTCTAGTTCTTATTCTAGTTCTTATTCTCAAATTTGGAGGGAAGTACTAAAAGGTAACACTCCATACTGAGAAATCATTTTCATTTTTAGGAGCTGCTGGGTCTGGCTGCCTCTGTTTGATGCCTTCAGTGCTGATTTTTGGCTTGTTCTTGGATTCCAATTTGTTTTCTAGTCTTGGCATCTAGCTTTGATCTTTGGCACTTACCTCCTGGCAGAATTCCTGGCTCCCAACTCATCTTGGATAGATACCCACACTTCAGCCCTGACAACCATGACATTTAAAACACATTCTGGTGGTAAGCTCTGACTCAAACCCTTTATAAGAACTATTAAAAAGGATGAATCAATGTTGAAGAATGGGGTACTCCATTGCTCTTTTGTACATAAGGATATATAAGAATCTGTATGTTTAGTTGGGTGGAGGGAGGTTTCATTGAGTTTGCTATGAAGGCAAAAAGCTACTAGCCTTCTGTAGTTCTTTCATGCACTCAGAATATATCCAATACAATATCTCAACCCTTTATAACAATATTTTAAAATAGGTCAGAAAATTATTTTCTGTTGTAAATTCAGATTAAGACTGAGAAATGATATACTGATGAAGAATAGTGGGCCCTTTGCATCCACTGGGGTTTGGTTCCAAGAAACACATATCCTGGATACCAAAATCCATGGACAGTCAAGTCCCATTAAATACAGTGGTATAGTAAAATGATGGTCTTTATGCAAAATGGCAAAATTGAGGTTTGTTTTTTGGAATTTATATTCTTTTAAAAATATTTCTGAACTGTAGATGGTTGAATCTTTGGGTAAAGAATCCATGAATGCAGAGGGCCAACTATACACGGATCTCACAAAGTGAAATCTAGTTTGGAAATTTTTCACTATATTTAACTCTTTAACCATGTGAAGTGCTAAGAGCCTTTTCACTGTTTTCACTTTAGTGAACTAACACAGCTACAAATAAGATAAGGTCATCCATACTTTGCATTAAAATTGGAAATGCAGTCATACCGGTTCACATTCTTAACTGTCATGTTATGCCATCTTTTGACTCTCATTTAACAATAAGATTTCTTATATTTGCTGTATTTGGAATACAATAAAAGAATAAAGGGTAGTCCTATGAGCTATTCTCGAAGACAATCCACAGTACATATGGCCCAAATCTACATGGAGCTAAAAATGCACTTCAGTCCCAATTGTAACCTTCTATGGGGCATGATATCGACTGGTGGGAAGAGCTCTGTGTCATGTACCAGTTGCCTGTGAATGTTCACATAGTTTCTCATCTAGTCAGGAATAAATTCTTTCAGAACACAGCCATATAGCCCTGAAAATCCACATAAAATCATGGATGCAGGCTGTGAAAGCCTTTGACTTTATAATAATAAATGTTGTTTTCAGCAAGGGGAGGGATATAATCTGGAGGAAGAATGTAATAGAGAACTGTCAACTTATTTGGTAGTGAGTGCAAAGTATAACACCAACTTCAGAGAGCCAACAAAATTAGATATTATTTCTCTGTTTTGTGATGGAATCTCAGGTTACTTTTACAACAATGTTTCCACTGTTGACAGGTGAAAGTGTTGCCTATTTTCCAACAATCAGACTATGGGGCAACTGTGTGGCAGCAATTGGATTGTTTGTACCTGAAATGGAGAAGATGCAGAATGAGAATGGTAACGGAACATGGTGCTAACCAATCAATGGACTAAGCACAATCACAGTAATAACCGATCAGTTGAGAGATGCCGTCCCACTAGGCAAGACATTGCACATAAGTACATGCATATATGAAGCTGAAAATAAGAGACAATCAAATATGTCCAGAATGAGAAACAATGTGGCTGTCAATTCCATAACACAAGAAGTTCTTGTGTCCAAAAAGGAGAAAGAACAGTTCAAAGATAACCAAAGATATACCCAGGACAAGTTGCAGTGTAGATTCTGGTCCCATCAGGGTTGTTCTTTCATGCTTGAAAGCAGCAGACACTGACTCTAACATTTCTTCAAACCTCTGTCCATTTCCACTTGCTTTAAGAAGCTCAGTAAAGATATGATGGCTGCAGGTGCATTTGTTTATATCTGTTCAGATCATTATAAAGTGAGAGGGTAAGGTCTGCCATTTTAGAGCAAAAAAGATTCAAAGGTGGTATATTCTAAATCAATCCTTTCATCCATAGAGTTACCAAAGAAGTGATTGCTAATGTTTACATTAGCAAACACACATGAATAGATACTCTATTATGTCTGAATGAATCAAAATAAAATACAAAGATGAGAAAGGTCTTTTGATAAGTAATCTTTTGGGGAATATCAGTAGGGCAAATTGCTCTGGAGACTCTCCTTCAGGTGCCCCCATTATCAGAGTTATAATAGGTAACAAAGACTGGGCCTATTGAATGATTGCACCCCAAGCAGAGAAATGGACTTTACACACTGGCTTATTTAGCACCTATATTGTGTTCAATTTCTGTTATATGTAGACATTTTTATTTTTTCAGGATTTTCAGATGTGAGTTTTACCTTTGATAAAAGTGTTGCTCTAATTTTTATAAAAATTTATAAAGTTTTACAAAGTTTTAGCTGTCTTTAATTATTGAGTCTTTGTTTGCTTTTCACCTCTTAGCCACCACAGGGGAATTTCTAAAGATGGGACATTCATTTCATAAATACATTTGTTGTTGTGTGCCTTTAAGCTGTTTCCGACTTATGACAACCATGAGATGAACCTGTAGTGGGATTTTCTTGGCACATTTTCTTGGGGGGGGGGGTGGAGGGGCTGGGCTTTGCCTTCCTCTGAGACTGAGACAGTGTGATTTGCCCAGGGTTATTTAGTTTCCATGGCTGAAGGGCAATTCAAATTCTGATCTCTTTGGGGCCCTAATGTAACACTCACACCACTACGCTATACTGGCTCTCTACAAATATAGATGTAAATATTAAAAACATATTTTTAAATTAGGTAACAATTGTAACAAAGGATCTATATGTTTCTTCCTTCTTCCATCATGAAGTTTGTATAGACATAATGTTAACAGTAAATTTTCAAGAAATCAAATTAAGAACAGACTGTTATCTAAAGGCCACACAGGTCATGCTACAAAATGATAGACTTTAAGTCTTCCCTAAGTATTTCCTATGATGCTGTGATGTGGAGGAAATAAAGGTCCAAAACACACTGCAGAAATAATCCACTTTGAGGCTGCTTTAATTGCCCTGGCTCAGCATTAGAGAATGCTGGGGATTGTAGTTTATTGTGGCCCCAGAGCTCTCTGACAGAGAAGGTGCTAAATGTTTTACAAAACTACAGTTCCCAGAATTCCCTAGCATCTAGCCAGGGCAGTTAAACTGGATTATTTCTGCAGAGAGGAAGAAGCACTGGGACACTGGAGATGAAAGAGTAAGATAACCTTAAGAAATGTTATAACAAGTGAATAAATAAGAGACCAAGATAGTAAAAAGTCTGGAAATCAGCTTATATACAAACTTCCTAGATAACTGCTGACCTGCTATAATGCTACAGAATGTTTGAAGAAAAATTATCATGGTAATAGAATAACAATAGCTATGTATTATTGTTTGAATGCAAGTGCAGAACTAAGGAATGCTGAATTTAAATGTCCCTTCTCTCTAGACATTTAACCCCTTGCTGGAGAATGCCACTTGTCAAGAAAAAAATTGGAATTAGAATTCCACCCAGAAAAGTTTTGTAATATGCAGTGTTCTTCTGTTGCTGGGAATTAGTGCATAAAGGTGAGGACAGAATTTAGAATAAACAAAATTAACAGTCTTTCTATTATTTTTCTTAGATTTGCATTTATTTTATATATTTTTTAAAAAATCACACATTCTGAAAAGTCAGTGCTTCTTGATCTCTCTTTGAACTTATTGTGAGAGAAAGGGCAGGTGACCTCTTAATTAAACTGCATTCCCTACAACAGGGATTCATTATTTTAAAATCAAAATTACATCTTTTATTAACTCAGCTCACCTATACATTTTACTCACAATACCTTTTAACACCCATCTGCCATCAGTGTACAAAGTCACTTGATATTCCACCCACCAATTTTTCTTAACAACCACTGTGCAATTAAATTCAACACGTTCTGTTGCGAGGTAAATTAGGCACACCTGCGGCCAGACTTCATTTGAACTGCATCAGAAAAGGACCTAACAAGGTGAGAGCATACCACAAAGTTATAGTCCTGTCAAGCAATTAGGTTTTCACTTCTGGGACATCCGCACAGTGCAATTATGCTACACATTACAACCTGGCTAATCTACTGAACAAATGTCATGTCTCACAGAAGCTAGTAAAAGCAGTTCATCTGCAAATGCGTCTGAGCTGAAGCCTTATGCACATAACAATCTACACTAGACTTTTTGGTCATATGTAGCCTTCCTCCTTCAGTTATCATCCCCGCTGTTTTTTTACCTCACAAAAGCCTTTGTTGCCTTTTAAAGGTTTTGTCGAGCTAACAAAAGTTTAAAATATAGAGGGTTTTTTTTTAAAAAAAAGTCTTTATACCTCACAATTGTATATATAAACATTTATCCATTGAGAGAGGTGGGAAATACAAATAAATTAATTATTATTATTATTATTATTATTATTATTATTATTTAATACAGCAAGTTCTATTGTTGGTTTTAGATGGGTTCCATTAGACCCAACTTATTTTTATAAAATTGTGCCAATATGCTAAATACATCTGGGAACCCATCCCCCAAAAATCTATGGAATTTAGATTAAAATTTGTTTAGATAGAATCCAAAACATATTACAGTGGTCCCCCGGGTTACGAATCCCCCGGGGTACGAAAACCCCGGGGAATGAAAGAGCCGGGGCTGCAAAAACGGCCTCGGCTTACGAATAAAACCCCGGGTTAAGAAACAAAAAAACCGTGCAGCACCTTTACATTTGCCGTGCGGTACGTCAAAAAAAGTGGTCCCCCGGGTTACGAATATTTCCGGGTTACGAAAAGTAATCCGGAACGGATTACTTTCGTAACCCGGGGGACCACTGTACAGGAAATTGCATTGTCTTGAAGGACCTGTGCACTAACATATCAACTTAGGTATCTGCTATACCTATATTGTGGGATGCAGTGGCTCAAGTGGTTAAGATGCTGACTCTGTTGATTGCAAGATTGTCAGGTTGGCAGTTCGAAGCTCAGGTGCTGCATGATGGGGTGAGCTCCCATCACAGTCCCAACTTCTGCCAACCTAGCAGTTCAAAAGCATGCAAATGCAAGTAGGTAAATAGATACCACTTTGGTGGGAAGGTAACAGCATTCTGTGCAGTCATGCTGGCCACGTGACCACCGGAGCAACGCTGACTCTTCTGCTGAGAAGTGGAGATGAGCACCAGACCCTACCATCAGTTACAACTAAACATTCATGTCAAGGGAATACCTTTACCTTTTACCTACTATATTATGGGGGATAAGGGCCACACTAAGCACATCTGATGTGAATGTGTAAATCTATAAAATTTAAGACATACATGCTTTTTTTCATAATTTTCTTTCTCCCCCAAAGAGTGGAAGACATAAATATTTCCATTTTTATATGTGTATTTATGGCAACCACACATATATTGCAATTCCATTTTAAATATAAACAAAAGCCTAAATTATAAATGAACACGGTTCCTTTTTAGAATTAGAATTCCTTTAAAAATAGTTGATGAGTTAGTACACAGAGAGATCTTGTAGCACCTTTGAGATTAATTGAAAGGGGGAAAATGGTAGCATG
>JAOEGL010000003.1:196621256-196676256 GCA_034509955.1 Urosaurus nigricauda | reverse complement strand
TTTGTTTCCTTGAAGCAAAGAGATTCTGTGTGACTGCCACATCACAAAGAAGAAAGCAGAGGGAGGGAGGGGGGGTAAAAAAAAGTAATCTGTTAGAACTTTAGAACTATCATATAATCTATTTGCCATTGTTTGTCAAATAAAACAAACAAAGAATTGTCTGGAAACTATTATATTGATTATTATTACAGTGCTATAGCCATGCAACTGCATCATGACAGCATGTGATATAATTTCTATAAAGTGAAAAGGCCATACTATCACTACTGAGCAGAAGTTCTACTTTCGTACCAAATATGAATTTTCAGAGCATCTTGCTTTGGTATGATGGGTCTATTGAATAATAAGCAACTTCTAAAAGACAATGCTCTCTGAACATGCTCTGGCTAGTACATAAACTTTCTTCTTTTTTAAAAAAAAATCTGGTCTCTGCTGCTTTTAAAATTCTATTTCTTCCTTTTTTGACTGATGTTTTTGTCTGAGCTGTCATTAGTTAAATTAATTTTCTTTCTAAGATTGTGGAATAGGGTACACAATGGGAAATCTTATGAGACTGTAAAAGTAGACCATAATATGGAGGAAATTCAGTGTTCCCTGCTCATGTCATCACTGCAGAGAAACACTTTAATTTGATATGAATTTCTCAAGAGAAACTTCAAATTAACTTAGATTTAGCTATGTTTGAGGTATGATAAGTGAAGACAGTAAAATAGATGATTCTTTGCTGACTCCAGTGTTTTACTGTTGGTGCTTCTATATGTTCTTTTTTATTTTCTGCTCAGGCTAAATAAATGCCAATATTCACCTTGAAAGAGTCATCATAAAGAAAACCCCTTGGGATATAAAAAATATACTCCTCTCATCCTCCTTCCAAACAGTGTCAGATGAAGTTAAAAGACCCAGTAAATGTGCTAAAATCTGCTTATGTGAATTTTTTTTTTTTGTATAAGTGAGCAGTTATCACCTACTGTCAAAATACACCGCATACAAAATATGTGTTCTTTGTAATATATTGTACATCTGACACACACACAAAAAAAATTGAGAAGTTAGGAAGCTAGTGCTGCAATTTTTTTATGAGTTGAAAGTTTGTACAAATGCTGAATGCCACTACTGTAAATTAGGGTCTGGACCATGGCTTTTCAATATTTCACTGAAATGTGTGTATAGCTAAGGGCCAGATACAGTTTCATGTGAACTGTAAGCTTACGATTCATTTTTAAACATGCAGTTTGCTTTCACTTTATTGGGCTGGGGACAGGTGTAATGTAACTTTCAGCTGTAAAGAGCAATGAATAGAATGGCTTGATCACTAAGTAGCACTTTCAAAAGGGGGTTAATCTGTTTCATTTTTTTAAAACTTGACATCAAGTCATATACTAATTATGTAGCCGACTTCACATTCTCCACCCCACCTCATGTACATTGCCCAGTGAAGAAGCATAAAATAATCCTGTTATGAGTTTCAATTCCAGAATTGAAGAAGTCATTCACAAGACAGCAGCAGTAGCCCTGGCCATGACAACAGACTCCCTTGCTCAGGTTGTAAATTTTCACAAAACTCTGCCTATTCAGTCTCTAAGGAGATGGACTTTGGCCAGGTATCACAGCAAGAGGTGGGGAAAAGGCTGCCATTTGACAGTTGAGGACAAATTCATTGGCAGGTTGCATTATACATGTGGCCTACAGAGAGATAACAAGTGATGCATTAGGGAGTCTCAATACTTCAGAACTGGCTTCTTCAATACCATGGCACAGAACATAGTAGGGTTGTAATGGTTATTTACATTTTTAAAAGAGTGGACCACAAAATGCCATTTTGGAGGCTTCATAATTTACCATATTTACCTTCTGGAGCAGCAGGTGAAACTTGTATCCTGTTATACCTGCCAGCAACAAAGCTACTTAAGTAAGCTAGTAATCTGGGTGTGAATCAGCCTTACACATGCAACTGTAGAGAGTCTGTCAGATTCTTCTCACAGATGGATGAATGAAGAGGGCATACCCAATGGGTGAGGGTGAAGGCACATCTAATTGGGAGTGGAGAAATAATTCATTAGTGTGCCTAGTTTCTAGCATCCAGCATTACCGAATGTCTTGCAAAGGGAAATTGCTGACTGGCCAGACCACATACTCATTCAATCTCTAATATAGCTTTTCCTGTTCCACAGAGGGGGCAGTTTCTTATATAAGTGTAGGCTGAAACCCAATGGTTGTAGGTATCATGCATAGATATCCATACATACAAGAGCCAAGTGATCTCCACTGGGTGCTTACATAAAGACACACCACAAATACCTATATGAGACTGCAATAGAAGGTTATTTCTGTATTTTCTACTAGAAGGCTAAACTTGAACAATATTGTTGTTTACAGAACTCCCTGTTTTTTAGCCATGTGTCAAAACTTACCCAATTTAATAGAAAGAGAGGTTCAGGGCTAGTCATGCCTTTTATTTTCTAAAATATTCTAAAATGAATTTTCTCACTACTTCTGAACCTTAAGCTTCATCAATGTCATTTTAAAAATGTATTTATATAATTCAGTCTAATACAACCTTACTTAAGGAAGAGATTGTTTAAAAGATTTTGATAAACTGTTGTGAATATATAACTTAAGATGTTGCACACAGCATAATACCTTATAATGGAAACAGCAGGAAATTTCTAATGATATGATCCATACAAAACGAATGATTTCTGTGTTTTTCCACACAATATGCATAAAACTGAGATTGTATAATATCAAAGTACCCCTACAAGATACTCTACAGGGCATTCCCCAAGGAAAGCCAGTGTGATGTAGTGGTTTGAATGTTGGACTATGACTCTGGAGATCAGGGCTCAGTTTCTCGCTTGGCCATGGAAATTCACTGGGTGACATTGGGTGAATCACTTTCAGCCCTACAAAACCCCACCTTAGGGTCACCGTAAATTGGAAATGACTTAAAGGCATACAACAACAACAAACCCCTACATGACAGTTTTTGGGCTATAGATATTGGATTTGCCCAGTCAGCATGGCCACTGGGAATTGTAATCTATAGGGTAACTTTTCTAACTTTTAACACACTAAAATGCATGGTAACTTACAATTTTGAACTGTCTTTATTCATATCCACCACATTAGCAAAAACCAAATTAAACAATGTTTTGCCCATCTTCTTTTGTATATTCAGCTTCTGGTTTAGGTGATCTTTCAGAGAAAATGTGTCCAGGTCAATTCAAAGCCATTAAGAATATTGCTCTGAAGTCAATTCAGAGATGTATGTTTGTGAAACTGAAGGTGTAGAGGATAGTCTCCATTTCTTTGTGACATTTATAAAGTTTGTGGAATTATAGTTCCAGCGGATAGTGCAGATTTGATTGTACTGTTTATAAAGTTTCCAGTTTTAAGCTTCTCCACTTCCTGCCCCGGCCATTTCTTTCTTTAATTCCTGGCTGATTTACAAAAAACACCAAGCTTTAATTAGCAAATACAGATAAATATCCATGGCAAAGTAGGGTTGTTGTCGGTGTTTTGTTTTGTTTTGTTTTGTTTTTTTGCATTGGCAACTGAAAGATTTTTTTTAAAAAAATTTGGATGCTATTTCAATAGATTAATTTATTTTTTTGTGCTGCAGATCTGTATATAAATATGCTGTGTCTATATATTTGGTATATTTTATTTGTTGTGAATGAAGACACAACTGTTATTTATGTGTCTTACTATCTTAAATTGACCTAAAAATCTTAAGAGAATGATCCTAATTGATCAAAGCAGTCACAATGAAATAGAGAAGTGAAGGAACTCTGAAAAATGGTAGATCCAGGCATTACATGTTAGAATCAGAAACTTGAACTGAGGTATGAAAACATTGGGGAACTAGCACAGAACCATCAGCATCAGAAGACAAGGTGCAGCATTTTGTAGTATCTGAAGTTTAATAGTCATCACAGGAAGTGAAGGTTTTAGTCATATTACTATTAGCAAAGATAGTTTTCCAAGAGAAAGGGCTACTACTGCCTTGCTACTTCTGGTCTTTGCCTGGGAATTCAGGCTTAGTGATTAATCTTGTAATACCAAACTTAAATGATTCCAGGAAAGCTGAATGTAATTGGTGATGGCATTCTTCATCTTCTACAAAGTCACCATACCTGCTTGTCATCAGTTCAAGTCTTACAGTTTTCTTATTGTGTTGCTAGTTTGTTGAAACATTTGCAGTAGTGATTTTCTACTGCTCTCATTGTCTTGTCATTCCTAGACAATAAGAATTTTGAATGGAAGGAGGTGAGAACGATAGTTTCCAAGAATGATGTGACAGGTTTGTAGAGTGCAGGAAGTCATCATACACCAGAATCCTCTTGGTGAACTTCATCATTGTAATTATGCCAACAGAGGTGATGGCAGCAGGAAGAAAACAGCCGTGGTTTCAGTGGCCATAAAAGAAGTAAGGTACTGGTGAAATAGGCTGTTCAGAGCAAGTAGAGCTCTCCACCACATGACCATTGAAAATAGACAGATGAACATGTTGATAGAAGTGATAGAGAGAATAAGACTTGGGAAAATAAATACTATGGAGAAAACTAGACAGTAGTGGGGGTTTAGAGATAAGTAAAGAAAATGCATTTGTTTACTATATCTCCAAGAACATTGTTTTACTAGCATTTTGAATTTTCCATTTAGGAGTCAGTGTGGTGTTGTGGTGTGAGCATTGCACTATGACTCTGGAGACCAGGGTTCGAATTCCAGTCACCACTGGGTGACCTTGGGCAAGTCACATTCTATCAGTCCCAGAGGATAACAATGGCAAACCTCCTCTGAAGAAATGTGCCAAAAAGAAAAACTCATGATAGGATCAGCATAAGTTGGAAAATGACTTGAAGGAGCTTTACAGACTGCCCAAAAAGGGCAGTCTGTAGCCTCCTCTTTTTACTACGTACCATCGCTGCGACAACTAGATGGAGCGGCGATGGTACGCAGAAAAAAAGGAGCGCCAAAATGCAGCTCCTTTTTGCATCACAGTTGTGATGCAAATAGAGCTGCCAGCACTTTTATGACTTGCAACTGCGCAGCGCTGTATAGATGCTGTGCAGCTGCGACATCATTGCTGCGTGTGCCATGTAAATGGCGCTCCACAGTGATTACGCCCCGTCATGTGCTAGGGTTGCGGGGGGTCTGTAAATTCCGCCCCAAGGCAACCCTAGCATGTGATGGGGGTGCCTCAAAGGGCCGGTCTGTACCAGCCTGAAGACACACAACAGCAGCAACAACAGATATGATATTCCATGTAAATTTAAGAGATTATTGCAATTTTTTTTTTTTATTTTGGTAAAATAAAATCACTTTCATAATGGAACATACTCAAATATTGGAAGCTATGTGAGGGAAACTGCCCATATTAACAAGACATATTACATGCTTATCATGTGTACTAAAAGTTGCTGGACTCACTACAAAATGTAATGTTATGTTAACTTGGCATGGAATACAAGACAGTAAAACATGAAATAAACCACCCAAGTTGAAAGGCCACAGACAAATACCTGAAATTAATACTACAATTGGTACAATAAATATTATTGTCTCTAGAGGTCTTTTTTCCAAATTTGGGTCTTATCTGCATTTAGATTAAATAATGCAGTTTGAGATCACCTCAAATGTCATGGTTCCATTCTATGAAATTCTGGGATCTGTAGTTTGCTGTAACACCAGAACTCTCTGACAGAGAAGGCTAAATATCTCACAAAACTAAAAATCCCAGTGTGGAATTGAAGGATTTCATAGCCAGCATCCATAGTTTTTTGTGGAGCTTTTGGGCTATGTTGCCATGTCCTAGAAAAGTTCCTTTCTGACATTTTGCCGGCATCTGTGGCTGGCATCTTCAGAGAAGAAGATTCTCTGACGATGCCAGCCACAGATGTTGGCGAAACATCAAAAAGGAACTCTTCTAGAACATGGCCACATAACCCGAAAGCTCCACACAAAAAAACTATTAAAATCCCAGAATTCCATAGCATTAAGTCATGGCAGTGAAACTGGTGTCAAACTGCTTTAAGTGTGCAATGCATCTTAGGCCAAAACAGACAGCCCTGAAAGTCTGGGTCTATGCCACTTGGGTGTGGCATTTTGATTAGATGCATGCCAGCCAGCTGCTATCCAGCTTTGGGGCATGACATTTAGATGCCACTTGCCACAGAGCTGGCAAAAAGCTAGCTCTAGAGGCAAAGGGGCATCTAGAGGCATAGGAGCAGATTTTTTCCATTCCTATGTGGGCTGGAAGCTGGCTGGATTGGGGCCTACTTGGCTTTCTCAGGGGTGGCATCAAGCTCCCCCTTCAGGTTCAACTGTTTCGGCCCTTAGACTAGTCAGATTAGTATGAGGTGTACAAGTAAACTATGCATATTTAAACCTAAAACTTACTGATACGTATATACTTTTGTGTAAATATGTAAGTATGTTTGTGCATACTTTGTTTATGTAAGCAGAATTTCAAAAGGGTACTTTTTGCATGGCAAACCTTGGAATTCCTAGTCAATATGACCAGAAAGCATGATATCTGAGCAATTAAGGGGGGTTATAGTTCCAAAAAGTAACTACTATCTATATTAATAAATAGAAAAAATGTCAACATAACACTGATTTTTCCTGCAAATATCATGACATGAAAGGCTGCTCTCAGACTCAACCTTTTGGTTGGATTTCATGCTATATCAGTTAGTCCACCACAGGATGTCCTCCATCACACTGTGGTTCATGCTGTGTGAGCATGGGCTTAGAGACAGAAGACCTGTCCCATATGTGATTCAGGGTCACGGGATAGGACTGTTACAAAATTCTATATTCTCTTAAACAAAACCTTACAGAGTATTTTGCAATGTAGGAAATATTGTGTATGTTTTTGAGAGAAAACCTTTGTGAAGATTTTGTTGAGAATATTCTGCAAAAACATCCTGTTAGGATTGGGGAAAACAAAACAGATCAGCCAACAAAGGCCGTATGCATCACATCCCTTGAGATCAGCAGGAGGGCAAAGGCAGCCATGTGTTTACATTGTACCTACTCTGGACTATTGTCTGATCCCTACATCTTCTGTCAGTAAAGATTCTGAATGCAGCTACAAGGAGTAACACTTGATCCAAGTAAAAAATCACTGTTGAGAAAGCAGCTGAGCTTCCTTTCTGTGCTGAGCTGGGGAGACCTCTCCATGTGAAACTCTCCAAAGGGGGAGGAGAAGACCATCTGGACCACTGAGAACAACTTATATACATTTATTTAATTGCAGTTTTGAATGAAATCGTCCATCATAAAAGATGTCTGAAGAATTCTGACTTTAACTGCCTGCCTGGAGGAGTAACCACTTTTATTATTTCTTGATTTTATTCCTCTTTCACAAGCTATAGCCACCACTTCAGAAAGATTTGGGATTTAATTTTAATTGTGTAGCTTCAAACACACACGCACCATTTTTCTTTGTGTTGAAAGCATCACGGTGATTTATCCTCATTATTGTGTAAATAGGTTTCGGCAGTTCTCAGTAAATAAAACAAAGAGTGACAGGAGGAAAAGGGGGAATTTGCTTTCCTACCAATTAGAGTAGCCTTAGGCAGTACTTTTAAGAGGAGATAAATCCTGCAAATCACTAAAATGATCCTGTCACATGCACCAAATATTAAAATCACACAGCGGCACACTTCATACAGTTTGCTTTGGTTTAATGAGTTGGGGTGGGCTTCGTCATGAGGCTTGCTTCTCACAGTTGGGGACTGTTGATTGACAGTGGAGATCATGCCCAACTGCAGCTTCCTAACCAGTAGGGCCAGATGGAAAATCACAATTCACGTTTAATATGCAGTTTTGCAGAGAATGAAAATTCCCAAACTGTCTTTTCACCTCCTACCTCTAAAATTCTTTTTCCTAATAAATGCAACTATGCTACATATTAGCCAAGGAAGCTCTCCCCCTCTCCTCCCAACAAAGTATTTTTTTTTAAAAAAAAAAAATCATGGATGAGATCCCTATTAAGCCACCAACCTGTTAACTTCTTCAATTATGTAAGTTTTTCAAAGATTAAAAGATAAGTTTATGGAACATATGTTGTCGTGAGCAAACACTTTAAAGGGAATATCAAGGTAATGATGCTGCCTCACAGTGAAAAGAATATAGGAACCATCTGCTTAACTAAGTGCATATTTTGCTTGTCAAATTTGCCTGAGTTTTTAATCCCATACAAATGAAATGATGTACTTTTGGCTTCTGAAGTACAGTAACAATGTGTTTTGTCACATATTTTCACATTTGGTTAAAAGAAAGTTTTAGCACCTGTGAGGGAGATGATGCAAGGGAAGTATGGAATTCAGTTCTAACCCCTGAGTCATTTTGCTCTGGATACTGAAGAACACATTGTAAGGAAACAATATATATTTGGGTTATCATGACCAATAACATACAGTAGACACTGAATGTGCCTAAAAGCTCTTACAACAGCTAAGCTTGCAACAAAAGCTTTAGAAGGTGCATTCTGTTTCCAGCAACTACATTTTCTCTCCCTTGCAGTCAAGTTTTATTCTCAGTGTTGTGAACAATGATTGTTGCCTTCTTATAGTGTATTCTCTCTTTCTCTTCTCCCTCCCACCCCCACCTTTTTGGTGCAATGCTTTATGAGAGTGAAATGTATGACAGGAACCCCAGTAACCTGAGCTCCTGGGTCAGTAATGTATTAAAACAAAACAAGACACACATGGCTTAAGCACAGCAAGAAATCATGCAAGATGGGAGTTGCAGACAGGCTAAGATAAAGAAGGCCTACCTAACAGCTGCAATTATAGCCCTAGTTATATGAGTCAATCCATTATTGCATATGGCCTTGACAAATTACCATCAATACCAAAGCAGAAAAACAGTGAAGCAATTTAAACTGAGCACCCAACTTTGATTTCTTAGCCGCTCAGGTCCATTGAAATGAATGGATTTTAGAAAGTATGGCAGAGTAAAACATTTTGTAAAGCCAGTATTGTTAAGTTTTTTAGATAAAGACCTAAAACCAGCACTGTACTAAAACTTTCTTCCCCTGCCCATCATATTGCATTGTCCAGCACTACTGTATTCAGAAGCTGCATTTGGAGGGTTTTCCAGCCTTCTGGTTCATTATGGGTATGTGCAAGGGGCTTGTACTAGGAAAGGGAGATTGCAGACTAGTTCTGTCAGTAAATTTACCTCACTGGATCTGGGTCAAAGATATTGTGTGGGCATTATTTTTTGACAAATGAATGTGCTGCAGCATACTAACTTTGCATCAGAAAGAGTTTTAATATTTATATGTACATATTTTGAAACTATACTCCTGTGGCTTTGAGCATGGCTGAGTCCTGGATGTTCTTACTGTATCCGTGTTCTTACAGTAGCTATTCACATTCAAAGGTTGGCTTTAACCATGCAAAAATATATTCTATTGTCATCACTCTATGTTAAAATTGATGGCATTTGTTCATCTTATATTAATGTAAATTCCTAACCAACATTAATAGATCATGTATTTACCTGAGTCCCATTTTTGAATTTATGTTTGAAAAATCCAATAAAATGTTTTATAAAGACTTAAGTTGCAATCCTGTGTACATTTTCTTGGGAGTAAGCCCCATATAGCACAGTAGGACTTATTTCTCAGGAAACATGATCAGGATTGTAGAGTTAATTTCTTATGTTAATATGCAAATTTTCATGCTGAAATATTCTTCCAGATGAAGTGAAGAACAATAGGAACTATAAGACAGTAAGAATGGTATTCTGATTCAGTTGTAACAATGGATTTAAAGCAGCAAAGCTGAAATATATCTAAGAATAATTGACTTATCATTAAATTATTTTTAGCAATGAATATTCCCAGTCACTAATTGCTTCTTTCATATTTCTTTCCTTTTATGTTCCTGTAAATTACTTGAGAAAGTTTTTGGTTCACTTGACTCATGGCCTTTCTGTCCATGATATAGCATGTGCACTATCTTGTGTAGTAACTGTATTTCTCTCTTCATTCTTTTCTGTTGTGTCTTAAGGCTGCATCTGCACTGCAGAAATAATGCAGTTTGACAACAGTTTAACTTCCATGGCTCAATGCTATGGAATTTTGGGATTACAAGGACACATTAAGATGGTAATTTCTAGTCACTTGGCTAAAATTCAGAAAGTTACTACAATGTGGAATGGCCCAAGGCACTGATGCCTACCTCTGAAGACAGCAATAGTAATTCCTACAATAAAATATAAAAATGAATCAATATGACAATATATAGATGAATATCATAATAAAATATAGTAATAAATTAATCCATACACAGCCTAAATACCGTAAAGGCACCAGGTCCCTCTGATCATGGAATTTAAGAAGGGTCAGCCCTGGTTAGTACTTGGATAGGAGACAGCAAAGAACTATCAGGTGCTGTGAGCTATATTTCAGAAAGAGGAACTGGCAAAACCTCTTCTGTGTATTTCTTACCTAAGAAAACTCTATGAAATTTATGGGGTCACTACACATGGACAGGTGACTTGGAGGCACATACACAAACACAGTCCTGTACATCCTTACCTTGGAGTGGGATATATTTTTAGTAGACATAGCTATGATTGTGCTATGAACTGATATTTGATTGCCTTTAAATTCCACCCAAGACCTGGCAGCCTGCTTCCTAATAAAACCACACCACTAAAACACAGTTCCAGGTTGCTTTTCTGAGGCGTTATATACTACCATCATTTCAATATACGTCAGAAAGATCTCTGAAACCTGAGGAGACATTATGAAGTGGTAGAATGGCTGTGAGGGCCAGTGTGGTGTAATAGTTTGAGCACTGGACTAGGACACGTGGAGACCAGGGTTTGAATCCAAGCCCAGCTATGAAACTCAATGGATGATCTTGGACAAGTCACACTCTCTCAGCCTCAGTGGATGGCAGTGACAAAGCCCCTCTGAACAATACTTGCTAAGAAAACCCCATGATAGGGTCACTTTAGATTCACCATAAGTCAGAAAGACTTGAGGGCACAAAACAATAATAATGGTCACAGATCTTAAGTAATGGGAAAGGCCGTTATTAAAAACAATCCATGACTTCTTTTAAATAACAGCCCTGCCCATTACTTAAGATCTGTGAACAAGTTATGGGTTATTTTTAGATCTGGGCCATCATATTACTACTTGCTTACTTACTTTTTGAGAAAATCCAGATCCAAAAAGTTTGAACAAAATCATTTGTATGTAGATAAATTCATTTATATTAATTTTAGTAGTGCATCTTCATTTACTAATATCTATAGGGATCAGTACTGAGATGGCAAATTTGCTGAAGACATTAAATTGTTTAGGGTAATGGGAACAAAAACATTGTGAAGTGCTCCAATATGAACTCTCCAAACTGAGAAAATGGCCAGAAACATGGGGCTCTATCACACAGAAGGCGTCATGAAAACATGATTAAAATGTGGTAATAGCACAACTGGGGGTAAGATTATCACACCCCCACATGTTTCTCCTGTCCATGTCCTGTGTGTAAACTGTAATGGATGCTACTTTGGGTAATAATGGAAACTCCCATTAATACCCAAAGATGCATCCATTGCAGTTTATGCACGGGACACGAACAGGAGAAGTATGCGGAGGTGTACCAGTAATAATCTTCCCCCCAAATATGCTATTACCATGTTTTAATCACATTTTCATAATTATTGCCTTCTCCATGTGATATTATCCATGGTCATTAAATGTATTTGAAGGTTTAAAAAAACGATGCTTACTGGGGCAAAAAGAAAAAAAAATCAACCTCACAAATACACTGATAGAATCTGAACTGGCAGAAAATGGTCAAGAAAGGAATTTTGGGGTTTTGATAGACAATTCAATGAAAATTTTGACCCAGCTGCTGCAAAAACAGACGATTTCATGTTGGGACTAATCAGAAGGTGAATGAACAATAAAACTGTCAATATTATTATGCCCTTATACAAATCCTTAGTGCAACCACATATTGAACAGTCTGTACAGTTCCACTGAGGTCACCATGGCTAAAACAAGGATATTGTCAAACTAGAAATGAAAATGTTCAAAAGGCTGAAACAACTGCTTTACAAGGAAAGGTTAAAACATTTAGGGTGATCTAACTTAGAAGAGAGGCAAGTAAGTGGAGACTTGATACTGGTAAATATGTGTTATGCATTATGCATGGTGTGGAGAAAGTAGATATGGAGAAATTTTTCCTTTCTCATAACATTACCACTGATATCCTCTGAAGGAAAATAATGAGAGAATCAGGGCAAATAAAGGAAATACTTATGAAGGCAGTGCATCTGAGGAAGTAGACTGAAATCTATGAAAGCTCATGCTGCCAGTTTCTTTCTTTCAATTTGTCTCAAAAGTGCTACAAGATCTCTCTACATACTGATTCTATTGAATTTGCTGTTATAAGATGTAGTTGCTATGGAGGGAAGTCATCAATGAAAACCAAAACACAAGGTTGGAGGAAAGGCCACAACTTTATTCAACCAAACAGAACAAGGGTAGGGTTGGCCCCAAAGCATAATGTCTGAATCTGACATAAATCAACCCCTGGGTGGTCAATGAACCGAATGTCATGGTCATGGCCAATCTTTGGGATGATTTAGGGGCAATGGAAAATGCCCTCTCAAGACATGCAACCTGTCGATCGCATTTTCGCACTTGAGCCTGTAGTCACTGGGAGTTGTTGAATCGATGTGGCCCTCTGCAATGGCCACACCACATGCCCTCAGCGCTCCCTGGTCCCAAAGGACCCCCAGCCTAGTGCTACGTAGCCTGAGAAACCGCCCACCAGATCCAGGACCTATGCAACTGCATCCAAAAAGTTGTGATAATACAGCACCCTGACCCAAGGGAGGGTGAGAGAGCCGAGCAAGAATGGAGCCCAGGCAGGACACCACGTAACCTTATAAAGGCTTAACTACCAATCAGGGGGCAGGAAAAGGAGGAGGCACCACATACCCAGCCCCTGAACCAATCAGCTGCACCCAGGAGACCGTGGCACCCGATCCTCCAACAGCCAATGGAAGGCCCATCCGGCCCTAGCAAGGCACGCTCGGATCCCCAGCAGCAACCAGGCCAGCCCCAGTAAGTCAGGTCATCATGTATAACAGTGAATTGGATAGCTTCAAAAGGGGATTGCATAAATTTTAAGGAGGTTAGTAGTCAGGATTTCTATATTTTGTTTTCAGGCTCCATAAACTTCTGCATATAAGTTGCTAGAGAGGCACTAGAGGTTGCAGCTGAACACATGTCCTACTGGAGGCAACTGACCAACCAGTATGTGAACAGAATGTTAGATTAGATGGATCCAGCATGGCTTTATTTAAGTTCTTAATAAATACCAAAAGTTAGGAATTTGCTGCAATCTTTAAAAACTAGACTATCTGCAACCTCCCAGAGGACCTTTTCAGCCATCATTCCCAGATTATGGAACACCTTGCCGAATGAGACCCCTTAAACAGTTTTTTAAAAAGCTGTTAAGACATATCTCTTCTGGCAGGCCTTTCCTGGAAAGAAACCTGACCACCAAAAAGAAGACCCAACTAGTTGACCTCTGATTGGCTACAGTTACCATTTATTGACTATTTATTGCTACTGTTTTTTAAGTGTGTTTTAATCATAATTGGTTTAATTGTATTTTAAGGGGTGGGTGGGAGTAAGGGTTATGTAATGGAATGTATATTTTAATGTTGTACTACTGTTCTCATGTTTTGAGAGGCTTTGGACACATTTGTGTGGAAATATGGGAAACAAATTAAAGTGGTGGTAGTGATGGTTATGACCACTTTAATTTGTGCCAGTTTGTAGTTAGGCCTAAATACCCTAAAGGCACCAAATCCCATTTGTTCTTGAAAGCTAAGCAGTGTCAGCCCTGATTAATACTTGAATAGGAGACAGCCAACAAATACCAGATACTGTATTTCAGATGAAGGAACTTCTGAGTATTCCTTGCCTAAGAAAACCCTACAAAGTTCATGACTTACCATAAGTTAACTGGCAGCTTGAAGGCACATATGCACACACAATGGTTATTAGGGGGTGGGGGTGTTGTCTGTCTTCAAGTTGTTTCCAAGCTATGGTGACCCTAAGGCGTACCTATCACAGGGTTTTCATGGCAAGATTTCTTCAAAGGGGGTTTGCCATTGCCATTCTCTGAAGCTGAGAGAGTGTGACTTGCCCAAGGTCACCCAGTGTGTTTTCCTGGCCAATTGGGGATTGGTCCCCACAGTTCCCACAGTCATAGTCCAGCACTCAAACCACTACACTACAGTGGCTCAAAGTGGTTAGGGTGATGAAGATTAATTGATTTCAGTGGAACTTACTCTCAGCAAGGGTTTAACACAAAGAGACATTTCATCCATATCCTATTATAGTCACTAATATTTCTTTATATAAATGCTCCAGATATTACTTTTAGCAGTATTACATGAAAAATAACCACATTATATGTCCCCTCCTGTGTGACCAAAAATAACTCCCCTTTAATTTCAATGGCAGCCACAGCTTCAAATTTCTTGAAGGGTCAAAGGCTCCATCTCAAACAATGGTTTGGTTTGCAGACATGATAACTAGTGTCATAGAAAAGACATCAAGGTATAGTTCATAATTACTTTATCCATCTGTCTCAGGTTGCCTGCTTTTTGATAATTATAAATAAATTGACCCAAATATAAATATAACCATGTAAAGACAAATCTTAGCACAGTGACAAATCAGAAATGCCTTCTACGGTGTGTGTTTGTTGATGATGATGTCTACCTTCAATGTAATTTCTGACTTAAGGGTCACCAGAACTTTAAGTGAACTTTAGGGTGGCCTTGGTAGGCATCCAAGGAAAAATGAGGGTATAAAGTCAATAAATAAATAAATAAAACTATCATGGATTTTCTTTGCAAGATTTGTTCAGCGGTGGTTTGCCACTACTTTCCTCTAAGGCTGAGAGAGTGTGAGTTGAGATTTGTACCCTAATCTTCAGGAGTCTTAGCTCAGTATATAAACTACAATGCCACATGGTTCTTATGTGTGTTTATCTGCAAAACCATTTTCACCTATTTTATTGTGAACATATGTATGTATAACCTATGCTTTATTTGTGCCAGATATCATCACTACTTTTCAATATAGCATTTGTTTTTATCTTTCCTTTTTCTTTCCCCCCACTCTTCCACCATTTGCTACTCACTGATGAAAATGTGTCATTTTTAGAAATGCAGTTTAAACATATATCTAATAGAAAACATAATTAGTCTGGTGACTTCTCAATATATTATGTAGTACCTTTTTTTAAAATTAATTTTCTATCAACCTGAGCGGAATTCAAAAGTGATTTTCACAATATGATTTACATACTAGGTTGAATGTATATTTAAAATTACTTGGCCTGAATTATTCTTACTAGAATAGATAGCCACAAGAAAAGGCTGAAAAATAAAAACAGCTTTAGTCAGAATCTAAGCAATTTGCTGCCAAATACAAGCAGCATTTCCCCAGATTATAATTTACACTGTATTAACTGTCAAGAGTACTTTTGAGAAATATAGATAACAATTCAGATGCAATCGATAGGTAGTGACAGTTGATTTTAAAGCTTAATGCAAGACAAGGAAGAAATGACTGGTGTATCAGGTCTAGAAGAATAAATTTGTTTTGTATTTGATTTTTGTGTTAAATTTATTACTGCCAAGAACAGCTCTCTTTCAATAATATTAAGAACAAGATTGTGAAATTGCAACATGTTTGTCTCCCACAGTTTTCACTGCATATCCAATATAAAATGATGTCCCTTCTCAGTACTATAAATAGATCAAATTAACTGCTCTGTATTCCTTTTCTATAACTACTTCTTTAAGCATGTTGCTGCCCTGCAATACAAAAGTAGAAAGCCCAACACCCAGCATAATTTAGTGCAATTAAAAAATTTACTGCGCAAAATGGTACATGCCCATTTTCTGAAAATTCAGGAATGACCCAGAATACCTCTTTTGTAAAACAGTGTATAGATTTTTGTGTCTGTATAATTTCTGAGCCATCCAATCACCACCAACAAAAACCATAAAGCAGAGCTGTAGACATATGATGGAGGAGGGCTGATATATCCTTGTCATAGTCAATAGAAGACCTTTTTTCAATTCTGTCAAAATGTCTAGCGTATATAATGTTGGGGTTTGATGTTGCTTCTGTACAATACCACAAGAAACTTACTTGACAAATACCAGGGAAAAAAATTTCCCTTCTAGCCCAACTCTATTATACTGCTTATTCTATCACTACATCTGGGGATGCCTTTCAGCAGAATAGTACACTCAAAAATCTACCAGCGTGGCCAGAAATGAAATGATGAAACTTGCCACCGTTCAAACTTATCCATACTTCTCACTTATGACATGATTGATTTTCCTTCAGAATGCTCAAATATGGGATTGTCTTCCTTCTTTTTTCGCTGTGGTAGCAGCTAATGTATACAGCCTTGGCCTGTCTAGCAGTAGCAAGAAGTTGACATGTAGAAGAACAACTGAGATAAATACGGATGAAATTTGAAAGCGCAATTTTCCATCTGCCAATCACCTTTTAAAGGCTCAAGTTAACCACCAATCAGGAAAATTCTTTGTGAGATCATACTCATTTAGAGTTTTCTATTTGATAGGGCAGCCAGCCTGATTAATCAAGCTTTTAGATCCAGATACAGGTCTAAATCAGGTGCCCTGCTTTTCCATTGCTCCAGGAATACTGTATTGCACTTTCTCTATGTATTACGGATAATTTATACTCTGAATTAAAATATATAGCATCCTTTTAAATAGTATTTGATTAGGTGACTACAAAATCTATTTCCCTTGTTATGGTACATAGCAGATCATTTCCTAGAGCTTGGCTCAGAAGAAAATGTGTGGTATTTCTAGCATTAATAATGTATGGTCACCAAAACCCATTCTGGCCATAGCTTCAAGATGCTTCGAAATACAGCCAATTAAGGTTTATTTAATTATTAAGGTTGAATAAATAACAGCGAAACATGTTAAAAATCTTTCAGTTTCAGTCAATCATAATAAAAAATTAATGAGACTGGATAGAGAGCCATAAAAACTGATAGACTGCAATCGTGAATTATAAATTGGTATTGATTTTTTCCTTTGCAATAACACTCTCAGGTAATCGTATGTTGCCACATGTAAAGTGCACTTTCCTGGTTGAGACTAATATTAACTATCAAATATATATGAGATAGAGGCATTTATGACACTTCAGATTTCACAAACAAAAAGCAAAAAATACAATTTGTGGAATAATAGCAGCATAGAACACAGAATCCTAGGGTGTTTATGGGAGCAGAAAAGGATCCCACTGTGCCATGAATTCATAAGACACAGTTACCTTATTCTTCTCCTGCCATTTCTTCTCTGATATGTTACCTTGTTAGTATCACTAAGAAAAGCATAAATATTTTTTATTATTTGTAAGGCTCATCCTGTCTTGCTTAATAGACAGGCCACATGGAGTTAAAGCCATATTATATGGCCTGGTGCAGAAGTGATCATTCAGAAAACCAAAGCACATATTTTATACTGCCTAGCTTTATTAATTCTAAGCCCCCAAGAAATAGTGAAGGGATTTTCCAGTCTTCTTTTTATTGAAGTAACATGGAAACAAATAAGACATTTCCCTAGGCTAGCTCAGATAAAGTGGACAATTACTATTGGCATTCTACATGTAAATATTTAACACTTCACAGCTACTTTGCACCTAAATGCCCATTAGATGTTGCTACAAGCCTGGACACTATTTCCCCACAGAGCTACACTGGCCTTCCTCTGCAGTGTTTATTGGATTAGAGCTAACACACATCTTGTTCTAAATAGCACTAGAAAGGAACTTGGTTTAAGGGAGATGAGAGAACCTCCCTTCTGACCAAATCTCTTCCTTGAGTGACACAAACCAACTCCTCAAAGAAAACTCAGATACAGCTACCCTAAATAACAGAATTTCTTGTGATCTGGATAATTGATAAGACCCTGCCACAGTTCATTAGCCACAATGATCAGATTTACCCACTGAGGAAGAGGGGCTATGCTGAATACTGCAAGATATTGCTGTGTATTTGAATGTGGATTCTTTTGTTCCTTTCATACATGATGTCTCAAAAACAAGAGCAGGAATTTCCAAACACTGTAAAGGCCAATTTTATTTACAGAAATGAAAAATCAAATTCAGCTGTCGTTTCCATATGGATAGAGCTTATTTTATACAATTCGCTTATTTAGCCTCTCTTTTGCACCAATGGTGCATCTGTATTTTATCACATGTAGTGAAAGAGTTGTGGGAATCCTCATGGTTAGTGGGTGAAAAGTGCACAATATACTAGAATTACAAGTGGTAATAATTTCAACATATGACAAACATAGGCTTTAGTTTCTTAATTTAGTCAGTACTTGTTGAAGAGGGTTTATTTTTCCTCTTAGGAAGGTGATTTTCAGCTTGATCAACAACACAGTTAAGTCAAAATGTAATGTTAAACTTATTTACAATGCAATCCCATGCATCTGTGTTCAGAAGTGAATCTATGCAATAGGGTTTTCTCTCAGGTTAGTACACATAGGTTTAACAATCTGATCGACTACCTCTTAAAGTTAAAGTAAGTACTGATGTTTCTTGGTGAAAGCACACCTTTACAAAATAAATATGGGCAGTACAACCTTAAAGAATGCTTGTATAAACTTGTCATTGAAAAGATGTAGCCACCTAACCCTGCAACAAGACAATTTTAGCACTGAAATCTGGGTTGGCCAAGCTTCTTATCATTTCATCCTGATGAACATTTGCTGAAAAGCTAAAATATGCAAATATATAGTTAGAATTTAAAAAGCCCAATGGGTGCAGGATCACAACTGAAAGGGCTACACCAAGTAGCAAGCAACTGGAAGAAATTCCAATGATTTTCATGCAGCCAAAATTTCAGCAAGAATGTATGACATGATGTCAATAAATTCAAGGTTACTTTTCCTATTGATGTCTAATGTGAGTAAAACACTGGGCCAGTAAACTAAACGGTTGTGTGCCCATATCTACACGTGCCGGGAGCTTCTTTTCCTTGCAATGTGAAGAATGAATTGGCACTATAAAAAAGAGGCCAAAAGCCTCTGTTGTGCAAATGGATACTTAAGTCGGTTGACACACTTGTTTGTGGTGGAAGAAGGTGCCCATAAAATATGAGGGTTTGGTTTTTTTTGGCGTTTGTTTGTTTGTTGCTTGATTCCTATTTCCTATGTCTCTGTGTAGTCTGTGATCCATGAAATTTTATGATGTTGCAAACTACTGCCTTTTCAGCTATCTGGAGATCAAAAATCACTCTGGGATTATTGATGGCTATTGTTTTTACCTTTGTAAAGACAACATGATGATATAATTTTAAACAATGTTGCAACATTGCATATTGTGACAGCATAATGTAGGATATGAATTAAATGTAATAAGTAATAGTAGTGGAGAGGATTTTTTTGGGGGGGGGCTATTTCTCTCCATTACCATTAACCTTTTTACATTTAATTCATATCCTACATTATGCTGTCACAATATGCACTGTTGCAACATGCAAACTCATGCATTTTTTAAGGACAGTTTGCAGAAAAGTATTGTCTCACACTTCATTGTTCAGCCATTCTCAGAACATGTTCTTGTTCATGACAATCCAGATCAGGTGCTTTTGATTCCTTGTGAGTTCCATTAAACACTGTCCTCTCTCCTGTTCTTGGAAATCTAGGGGTACCCAAAAATTTAAACAAAGATTGAGAAAATATGATAATAATTTGGTCTTTAGTTTTCTTAGTCACTGCAGAGATGCACCTGAAGTTGGACTGAGCCTCTTACCAAATACCAATTTCACCAAAATAAAATTTCCTCCTTCAAAAGCAACTTCTCCATCCCTCTGTCATGGTTTTAGTTACATAGCTAGGTTACAGAATTTGAACTATACAACCCTCATGAAACACTGAGAACCAGATATGAATGTCTTGGAGAGACAGAATCATCTCTCTAGTATTACAATAGCTTCCCTCTGCAGCTATCATGGTGTTGTCCAGCTAAACTGTTTGCTAGAGAAAACTTATGAGTACAATAATATTACCAGCCCCCTACTAGGTGCCTTTGTCAGTGTACTTAATATATCTAAAAGTCTCAAACTGTTGCTGTTGGTTTCTATCCATCCTCCAGCACTTTACACAAATGTCTGTAGAGTACCCCTGCTCCAAAACCCTTCACTCTCAGTACTGACCTTTGTGCTCTGGAAACAATTACTCCTAGAAAGCCTGTCAATATCATTATTTTTACAAGAAATCAATACGCCTCACAAAGTTAATGGGGGATTCAGGCAGCAAGCGTTTACCTTCTTACTGTCAGTGGTGCAGCGGGCTGTGCTCTGGCACAGATGACAGATTCGCCTAGACACCAAGCAGACAGTAAGCAATGGATGTAAAGGAGAAATAGGCTGCAAGCAGGCGTGGAAAACGTCAGCTTCTGCAGGCATCTATGCTCTAACAAGCCAAAGATGTCAGTGTCTTGTAGTGTCCACTCTGGAACAACCAAAGGAACAAAGCTAGCTAATAAAATAAGGATTAGGGAGCTGTCCCAAATATTACAAATCTAAATTAAACATGCTATATTAAAATAAGGGAAAACATACTGCAGATTCTGGTAAGGAAGTTGTTTGATGATAGGCATACTGCAATCGTAGTGTAATTACAAATGTAGGAGCAATTATAAAACATATAGAAAGAAGAGGCATACAAGAGATTAAAATACTATGGTGTAAGTACTTATTTGTCTTTAGGTAAGGAAGAATTTGACCCATATGTTTATTCTCTCTCTCTCTCTCTCTCTCTCTCTCTCTCTCTCTAACATCCTCATGAATTACCGTGTGTGTTTTGAATTCAAAATATTCCACATGAGGTCATCATTTTGCAATGCCATTACTAACCGAGACTCTAAAGCCTTCTATAACATTTAAACATTACTGTGGAAAGAAGAGTATCTAAAAATAATCATAAATGTATATCCTTCTGGACTAGAAATCAAAATTAGTTGTGGAATAAGACAGATGAAAAGAAGGGGGAAAATAATATTGTAAATTAGAAAATGTTTACTCAAAGGAAGGAAGGAAGGAAGGAAGGAAGGAAGGAAGGCAGACAGGCAGGCAGGCCAGCCGGCCTCAGGCATCTTTTTCGCTATACTGATGTATAACCGTACAAAATTTTCCATGTTTTGTATCACAACCTCCCAGATGGGTTGCAAGCTGCACTAGGATGCCTCTTGTCAGCAGACCTGTGAACTATGTGATCATATGGCAACAAAAGATGGGGGGGGGGATTCCCTAGCCTCTGTTCTGTTTATCATCTGCACACATGCTTCTTGATGCTATAAAATCAGTCCTTTTCCACGTCATTGTCTCTCTTCTATAAATTCTCATCTCTTCTTGTTCTAATATGCCAGTGATGAACTGTGGGTGCAATTCTACAAATACAGACCTGGATGTAAATCCCGTAGGCTGGACTAGAATTTACTTTTTAGAATGTACTGAGTAGACATATATAGTATTACCCAATAAAGTGTTAAGGAGATATTATTGGCTGTATACAAGAAAAATATTCCATGCATTGGTTTGAGAAATCATTTTTAAAGAAAGGATTACATAAGTAATTTTAAGTATACTACATGTTATCTGTGCATGGTTTATTATTTTCACATTCCACATCTGCACCCTCAAAGTGAAGTTGTAGATGATTCCAACATATGGCGAGGTTAAAATATTTTTGAAGCTTCCTTCACTTCTATCAACAGTTTGGAATTTACACTAGTGCCTTACATCATTACCCTAGTCATTCACAGCTTTTTAAGGCCTTAATGCAAACCACATGCAGAAACCAAGACTGCTTACAAAGCCTTGTAAACAGCTGTTTTCTGATTGGCTACTGCAGGATGGGAAATGGAAGGTCTCAGAGGGGGAAAAACAACAAACAGATCTCTTGTCTACAAAGCAGAACTCAAAATATTTTTCATGCATTGTGGGCTCCTCTAGAAGCAGCAAGCTGTTTAAAAAATACCTTGCCCAAATTGAGCATTTGCTTGACATGATGGAAAAGTGAGTGCTATTTTCTGTTATATTGCCCCTATTCTACATCGACAAGAATATATTTTTTTGCTGTTCCCAACTGATTTCACAGTAGTGAACTCCATTTATGAATTATCTGACACATTTCTTGCAATTCTTCTGACAACAGTGCTCAGTGGAAATTTCAAGGCCCCTCTCTTCTGACAAGTAGAAATATCAATATTTGAATAAATTGTGGATTTTAAACTTCTCACTCTGATGCACCACAGCAAGGAAGACTGAATTTTTCTTTTACTGGGCCTAATCCCCTTGAGCCTAAAGGAAGAAATCTGTATGCAGCGTTTCATTACAAGAAAGCTGTACTGAGTGACATTTGAAGCACACATCTAAGTCGACCTGATGAAGTTTACTTCCTTCAAACAACAAATAGCAGCTTTGTATTATTTCCCCTTCTTGGGAGGGGGAGAAAGGCAAAAGCATGATGTCTGAGCAAAAAGCCGAAATGTTGATTCACAAATTGACAGGCCAATCTTTAAACAAATGTGTTTCTTGGGGGGGAAATGCAGCTTTGTTCAGGCTGAGCATTTTTCTTGTGCCTGACAGAAACATTCCGAGGCTGATTAGAAGGAACTTGTTAGGGTTCTCTCTCAGACACTCTGACTCCACTTTTTAACAAGCATGCAAAGAAAACAACATAAAGATAACAAAACATTGTCATTACCATCTATGGGGTCTATGTGAACTTTTTTTTTTAAAAAAAAAAAAATAACACTTACACTCACTTTTTTCTTCTTTTGCCATATGCACAGCACGATGACTTCAACTGTTTCATGGCACTAGTCAAGGCCTTACTGTGCATGGAACAGCACATTAAATTACATTACACAACTAAGCCTGTTCCATTTTATGCTATAAAATTGTACTGACAACACTTTAGTATTAACTGAAGACAAGTTGCTTTAGTAACATGGATTTGTAAATTTCCCTGAAGAGAAAATTTAGTGAAAGAGGCAAATACTAGAAACTAAGGTACAGTAGTTCAATGATACCCAAATAAACTTGAGATCTGAATGTTATAATAAAAAATTACAGAGAATCTTATAGCGCCACCTACTTTGAATGGCACACCTGTAAATTAAGTCGTTAAGTTATCTCCTATCAAATAATAATAATAATAATAATAATAATAATTATTATTTATTTATAGCCCGCTCCTCTGTCAAGACAATTGGAGCGGGTTACAGCAGATAAAAAGTTACAGAATAAAACAATTCCAATAACCCACTACCCAACCTCCCACCCCTTAAAATTAGATTGCCAGTAGGTATAAACAGAGTTGCACTTGGGCGAACAGAGTAGGAAAAAAAATAGATTTTGACTGGCAAATTGAAAAAAGTGTACCTTGCTTGGCACTGGCACTTCTGATACTATCTGTGTTACAGCTTCCTAGGAGGAGAGGCAAGGAATTTAAGCAAAGACAAGTACAAAAAAAAGTGTGGGGGTGATCTAGTTTTGTGTCCACATTGAGAAAGATACTATCAAATTCATTTTGTAGATAAGAAGCATATTGCCCGCTATAAAATTCTTAATTTATCTATTTTAGGACTCAAGGTAATATTTCTATTTATAAATTTTCCTTGGTAGCTTTGAACATTAATTGATTTGCAACCCAGTTCTTCCAAATGATATCTTTCAAGTAGACTTGAAAACCATTTGTTTGAATCTAGCAGCTTAAATATTGAAAAGGTTAAAATATTGTTTAAAAGTGGACGTTAATGAAGAAATAAACACTTCATGTTACTTTCAGTGAAACTTTCCAGACAAAAAGTAAATTATGAGGTGGAGCATTATGTCTCTGCAAAATCCAGGAGAGCTCCTAAACATCTCAGGGAAACTAATATTAAATGAATTGTGATGTACCTGCCCACAGGACTCTCATGTAGCTCCTTGGTCTACTACCCTATAGAAATGCAAATTGAATGGCTACAGCAGCAAGTGTCTGCTTGGTGGTAGCTGAGCAAGCCATTAGGTTATCATTCCCAGAGTATCACTTCATCAGTGTCCAAAGACAACAAAGACTTAAATTCAGCTGCTAGTACCAGCCAGAACAGACCTACTGAATCAACAAGTTATATGTAAGTACATACTTACTATTCAACAACTGTTTCAGTAGGCCTACTGTAGATGGAACTAGAGACTGTATTCAGGCCAAAGCATTGTTTCAGATGCAAAAAGCTTGTGGCATATTGAAATAAGTAATCAATGGAAATGTGGGATAAATAACCCATTTTTCCAAAGACAAAGTATGTTTTAGTGGTAAATTAAAGAGGGGATAAGAAAATGTATGTAGGAAACTGAAAGGAAATGTATGTAGACACAACAGAAGTAAACAGATGCATATTAAAGTTATCATCGGAATAAAGTTTCAGGGGGAAGAGGATTTCACAATATTTGGGTAGAAATTGTGAACACATTCCATGAAAACTAATCATTTCAGTAAATTATTCTCCCAGGTAATCTTCAGTTTTACTCTATATGTATGACCAAGAACAATAAATCCTGCCACCTGAGTTATGAAATATTTCAAAAACACTTTGTTACATAACATCTTTCATACAAACTATCCCCATGGCACTTTGCAGAGTTGAAGGATATAAGAACAAAGCTAAAATAATAAAATAACAAGGCTAGTGGGTTAAATGAACATGTTTGAGGAGGAAAAGATACATCAGATGATAGTGTCAACAAAATGATTCTGGGCTGCAAGCTGCTTCTGTGAAAAGCCTCAGTGGATGCATATGCAAAATGAAATTCAGAGCAACTTCAGAATATCAATAAATTTAGATAATCTGAATTAAAATGTCATTTGGCCCTTATGGCTAACGACTGCATTATCTCAAATGATATACTGTAATCTTCAGGCATGAGGCCAAAACTTTACACTAGGTGATATAAATCCAGCTTCTGAAAAATAAAATGAGTTCTGTGATACACAACTCAAAATTTCCTTGCTTGCTTTCTCACAGTATATATAATGCAATACCATCTAAGATTTACTTAATTGTATGCACCTTTTTATTTCACCTGGACACCTATAGGCAATATCTATGGCTAGTTTTTGACAAGTAAAATGATTTTGGAATATTTGTTAGCAATGAAGTGCCTCATCCTAAAAGTGGTACATCATTATTTTTATTTGAGTATTATAGCAACCCTCTGTACAAATAACAGTATTTATTTTTCCTTGCAGTGTTTGGACAAGGGCTTCCAAATGGGAAACAAACAAAAATTGCTGGTGTAAAAGCTAATCTATATCTATATAACTATGTATGCAGCAGTGCATTTAAAAAGACAATCAAGAAATATACACAGAAGAGGCCAAGATAGCAAATTGCATACAAATCCCAAAGCTCTTTCAGCCACAAAATCTTTTTTAAAATACATTTTAATCTTTGTGTTAATGAGATAGGTTTAAAAAGAACATTATAATAAATACCAAATGTTAGTAAACAAGGAAATCAGTAAAATTAATTAAAATGGCAGATTAATTGCTTTTTAAAAATCATGATTTCCAAAATTATATCGATATGTGTCACTAAAGTAGGCTTTTCCTACAGTCCAGCTCACAATCCTAGAAGCTGGTAGACCATTAAGTGGTTAGATAATGCACCCTATCACCATTTATGAATGAGAAAGCTGGACAGTGAAGAAAGTAAGAAGAAAATCAATTAATTTGAGACGTGAAGAGTTCTGAGGATATTGTGGACAGCCAAGAAGTCAAATAAATGGGTCCTAGAACAGATGAAGCCTGATGACGCCCTGGAAGTCAAGATGGTGAAACTGAGGCTGTCCTACTTTGGTCACCTCAGGAGAAGACATAACTCATGAGAAAAGACAATAATGCTAGGGAAAATAGAAGGTAGTAGAAAGAGAGGAAGACTACGTGCCAGATAGATAGACTCAGTCAGGGAGGCATTGGACCTGAATCTACAGGACCTCAGCAGAGCAGTGATGAGTAGGGGGCTTGGAAGTGTCTCATTCGCAGGGTTGCCATGAATCAGGGTTGCCTTGAGGGCAGTTAACAACAACAAAACCTGTGAATGTCGTTAATATGAGACACCAGCAAAGATCACCATTTTCAGATCTTGAGTAGTACCAATATCCTCAAGTGTTACAAAATTCCTATTAATGGATTAAGTCTAGAGATAAACAGGAAACAGGACTGAAAATGACACATATATGGCCCATTCCAAAATACATTTTGTCCATTCGGAATATGTATATATAAACACAATCACACATACTAGATATATAGGAGGGCTGTTCAAAAGAAAATGCATATTATAAAGCAAGGGTAGATAGAAAGCAATTCAAGATCACTGAATCGTGTGCAGTACATCAGCAATCAATTCATTCTAAATTATATCCCCCAATCTGTAATAAATTAGGTGCAGACTTATACTTTCACATGCATGTACATTTATATGTACTTTTGCATGATCGCCCTGTATGTAGTCCATGAGGTGGAAATTTTTAGAAGTCGGAAGCTCCTGTTTTTGAAAAGGGGCCTTGGAAGCTGCATCCAGGAAGGACTCGGACAGTGTGAAGTCAAGTCAAGCAACAAGGGAAGTGATTTCTATGTGATAGGACCTGGCTTCCTCCTGAATTAGCACTGAATTTGGGAAAGGTAAGCCACTGTTTTAACCCCATGCAACAGGGTCTGTAGTGTCTTTGAGTCATAGGACCTCTCGTCTTAGAAATTAATCATCGGGATTCAAGGAACAAGTGGAACCAAAAAAAATGCAAAAGTAACATATACTAGAATATATTTGAGGATCATGTTTTCTAGCATAAAGCCTCTAGAAAACATAAGCTATTGTTCTTCAGACAAAGGTGTCAAATAGATTTGGCAAGTGTCGTCATTTGACCTGGACAGTTTGGGTTTGAGCCACATTTTCCACCATGAAGTCTACAGGCCAATTCTCCTGATTTAAGTATAACTGTGTTTTGTTTTTTAAGAAAAATTAATATAATGTACTGGAGTACATGGGTGGCTCCATGCCACCCATCTTTACCTCTCGTCGGCACTGTGCCAAATGCACCACGCGGCACCAACATGCTCCCTAAAAAGAAGCTGCCTAGAATGGCTTCTTTTTAGGAGCGCCATAATGGCACTCGCATACTCTAACGTTGCTGCTTCCAGCGAGCACCGTTTGGGCATAGGGATGCCTGTGTGTCATTGTCACATGCTCCATGTGGGGGGGGGGGCTGCAGCAAGATGGTGCACGAGAACCCTAGTAGGGCTGGGCACCCAGCCCTCCAAAGCCCTTACATCGGCCCCAGACTGGTGCTTTGCACCAATCTGTACTGAGCCTGAGAGTGGGTAAAGACACAGAGAGAACACAAAGAGGTTACAAAGCTCAGAATCATGCTTTAAAATTAATATAATTTCCCTCTTAAGCATGTTTATAAATAGCACAGCTCTCCTTTCCTCTTTCATTCTTTATCTATGCCCTACAAAGATATTTTTGCAGTTTCTTTGCTCTACGATGATAAGGCACTTTGAACAGAACAACAAGAGGCAAAGTGGCTGAGATGCTGTATCTCCACCTCCCTTCTCTAACAATAAATACATTTTAAAGTACAGGCATAACTCAGTTAACAAAATCTTTGACAAAAAAGCTCCTTCTTATAAAATATTTTATGCCTCCCAAGGCCTCCTCCTTTTGCTCTTCCTCCACTCTAGCTGGAAGGTTTTTTGGCATCACCAACAATGTGAGGATGGTGAAGACTGGCTGGAGAAAAACAGATTTTTGGTTTCAGAGTGCATCCTGCATGTCTGCATAAACAAAGTAATAAACTTTGAACTGAGAAAATAGCTGATCCTACTGTAACCGTGTGTGCCTGCCTACAACAGGCAGGTAATGAAGATGGAGAAAATATTACAAAAAAGGGGTTTAAAAAACACAAACTAATGTTTGTTTTTGGTTTTGGGTTGTTTTTTGGTTTTGGTTTTTGAGTTTTGAAAAACTGTGACCAAAGGAATACAGGACTAATGAGACTCAGCGCAGTTCAAGACTTATTCTGTACAAAATTTGCACGTGGCTGTTTTCTGCAGAAATTAACATTTTCTGTGCGGGAAACAGCCATTTCTGCATTGAAATGATGTTTTCTGTGCTGAAAATGCTGTTTTCTATGCAAATAAACCATTATATGAATTTTATCCAGAATAAATTCACAAACTTCATATTTCCTGCACAGAAAAAAAACCTTTTTCCTCAAGGGAAATACTATTTCAAGGCAGAAATATTAATTCCTGCACAGAAAATGTTGTTTCCAATGCAAATCAACAATGTAGAAGTTTTATTCAGAATAAATCTCCAACTACAGCATGTTCTGCACAGAAAAGAGCATTTTCTGTGAAGAAATTAATATTGCTGCATTAAAATATTATACTCCATGCAGAAAAGGCTGTTTCCTCCACAGAAAATGCTGATCTCTGCACAAAATAACCATGTTGGCTTTTTTTCTCGGAATGTCCCAAATTGCGAATAACCTTCAAAAACTGCATAAATTACTCAATGCTACCTTCAAGAAGAAACAAAGGCTGCATTTGCATTGCAGAAATAAACTAGAAACATTTCACTTTTACACCACTTTAACTGCCACTGCTCAATGCAAATCAACAATTCTAGGATTTGTATTTTTGTAAGACATTGAGCCTTCTCTGTCAGAGAGCTCTGATGCCGCAGCAAACCACAGTTCCCAGAATTCCATAGCACTGAGCCATGGCAGTTGAAGTGGTGCCAAACTGGAACGTTTCTACAATGCAGGTGCAGCTCTAGTAAAGAAATACCTCTCTACAAGGTAAATAGCAGCTGCTTCCAGAATTGTCTGCTAAGCGTTCATGAAAAGCAACACAGAGATGAAAGGGGGAGAAGTTATGCCTGCCTCACTCCAGCATGTTTAAAAAAGCATAGCTATATAAATTTGGCCACCAAAATGGATATCATAAGAAAAGTGGAATGTGGTGAAAGAAAATGTCATCCCTGGATGCATTTTTGGAAGAAGCTTTCAAATGGTCTCTGGACGATTCAAAATGTTTTTCTTTATTTGTAGAAGACTTACCTCAACTGTCCATACCATTAATTTTGAATAAAAGATTTTCTAAAATGTGCTAAATGGTTCTTCTTCTAGTGTAGGAACCTAACCCTATTCATTCCATGCTATATCTGCCTCTGATACCAAATTATCTGGTAAAGAAAGTATGCCCCAAAACACATCTTGTCAGTTCACTGAGGCATACCTGCAATATGCAATGACACCAAATCCCTACATAGACTCCTCTCTCCTGACCCATGCCCTTTAAAAAATGGGGAGGTCCAATAGTGAGAGACTCCTACATTCTACAACCTGAAGATTTAAGATGACCCTAGAATGAGTGATTTCAAGACCAGATTTCCCTTATGATTTATGTAGACCCAATCTTATTCCCCTGGGAATCTAGAAAACATGCAATAAAGTTCTAAGAAACAGTTATACAGATGAGTTACAAATGCTTAGAATGTTTGGCATTCACACAGCCCAAAGCATCTCTGGGTGATGTATTCAGACCATCTCTGAAGATGCAGTCACCCATAGGACATAAGATGTGTCCCAACATGACCCTAAATTCAACTGCAGATTCTTAGTGACAATTCTCTTGTGTATGGCAGCATGAGAAACTATCATCACAGCTATATTGAGGTTGCAGCAGGTCACATGTTACATCCTCCATGCAATTGCAAGCATGCACACAGCTAAGGAGAGATCAAGTTGGATCAGGTGGAAGCACTTTAGATTATATCCACTGGCTCGAGGTCATTCAAAAAGCGATACCTTACATTAAGCGGTGGACTACAATTTCTTTCATGACGTGTGGCAAGTAGGAAAAAATATCTTCATATTATGTTCAACAATAATATGTGTTAAGCAAATGGTTCTATTTTGCTGTACATATAAGCAAGAGCAGTGAGGTATATGACTTCTCAACAAGAGCAAAATGTATTACTTGTGTCTCCTATGTGTAACATTGTATGCATATCTGAAAACTGAAGATTGCATCTATTATGGGACACATACATGTGTAGAACAGACCTCACTATCAAACAATGGTAAATGGCTTATTATCATCCAAAAAACAATAAAACCGCAGAAAATACCAAATTTTAATACCAGTGAAAAACAAATGCATAAAGTTAGCTGTTTTCTAAGATCTTTGGACTCAGTTTTGAAGCCATCTTAAAAATATTGCAACCTTCCTGATAATGTTGATATTTCACTCATACATGTATACTGAAAGTAACAACTCATCAGAATGTCATGGAAGGAATGCTAACATGAAATAGATTTATTTTCTTCTTGCATCTTGATAAAATTTACAATAAAGCAATGCTAAGTGTGTATGTTAAATATTCTCAGTATCACAGGGAAAGAGATTAGAGCAGGGGTGAGAGTCATATAACCTTCCAAATGGTACCAGTCTACAACTACAGGCAACCTTCATCATTGTTTAGGACAGATAGGGCTGCTGGGAGTTGCAGTTCAACAACAACTGTGGGATCTGTTCCCAACCACGATTTGGGCAAGTGGAATTCCTGTTTATTGACTTTCCAGCTACTGAAACTTGTGTCACCTTTAAACACTACTAACATAAAACTTACAAAACTTACTTTAGATGATGCAAGTTCTTCCTGACTGAAAACTAACATTATTTGCTCTGATGTGAACTGAAGGCTTTCCTTCCCACTACAAAGAACTAGAAGCCCTATTGTAGAAACATAGCAGTGTAAACAGTAGAATACCATACTGCACCTGAAGCTGAAATCAGTACTTACTTACATACTCATTGGCAAAGTAAATAAAAGCAGCTCAGTTCATTGTTAGTTTTTTAAAATATATGTTTTACATTTTGTGTTAAATGGTTTTATTGCCATCAAATTTGTTTGTTGCTATAAAGTTAGAAATATTGTTTTTCTTTAAAACAAAGTAATTACAGCATCAACATCAGCATCATATTTATTTATATCCAGCTTTCCCCCCAAAATTGGGAAAGTGGCTCGACATGTAAAAGAGCAATACATTTAAAAACAAACAAAAAGACAACATTAAAATAAAATTACTCAAAAGTATCTGTAGTATTAAAACAAGTCAACTTCAATTTTTTAAAAAAACGCAATTAAAAAACGTAAAAGCAACAATTCAGGAGCGAAGCAGACAGGGCAAAATGAGTGGCCGGGGCTATTCCCGATCGCTGCAGGACCAGTTTTTTTGCTTCTCCTTTTGTGGCTGGGTTTAGGCTGCCTTAGGTGGCCTCTAAGCAACTTCCAGTTTTGGGGTGTGTGTTGTTTGAATGCCAAGCCCCCAAACACCCAGAAAGTGATTTATTTGGCCGTCTGCTTTGGACCTCAGTTAAAACAATACAGCACCCTCTAGCCTCTTCCTTTAAAATGTACTGTTTTAAAGGTGTATCTGAATAAAAGCTTTCACCTTGCCTCTAGAAGGACAACAAGGACAGGGCCATTCTAGCCTCCTTGAGCAGAGAGTTCCAGAGTCTAGGGACAGCCACTCAGAAATAACAAATATATTCTATTTTTATAACAAATAAAACTTGTTATCTCTAGAGTAAATCTCTAATCTACCTCTAACAGATACATTGAGAGTTAAAGGAAGGTTTTCTATGTAAATGAAATACTATTTTAATATAGATAGATTTTTAAAATATCATAAAGAAACAGGTAGAAAGGAAGCAAAAGAAAGAATAAAGAGAGAAGAAAGGAATATACATGGGATATGAACCTGGGCATATACATTAATATAAATTAACCATATTTTCAAAATTACATTTCCTTGAAACCAGCATCTATAAAATACATACATTCCCCATGTATAGCTAAAACAGTCTGATCATTGAATGATAGATGTAGTATGTTTATCTTTCCAACTGGGGCTATAAATCTTTTTGAAACAGAGAAGGCATGCGGGTTCCAGCCACGTTGACCTGCACTTAGAATCCATGTTGCAGGGATAATTTTTTTTAATGTGCTGCTACAATTGCCACAATATTTTTCTAGTAAAAATGAATATGTTGTGCTATGTGCAACCAAAAGGGAGGAATAAATGAACAAGCCCACATTAGATGCATCAAGGAAGCATTATCTGTATTACATTGACAACTTTTAGTTGAGGTGAACAAATTCTTTCTAAAAAGGCATAATGGTGTCTAATACACCGAAAATATACATTTTCATTGCACAAACACAGTTTTAGAGCTAAAGAGGTTTTAGATTTTTGTCCGAAACACACTGCAGAAATAATCCAGTCTGAGACCACTTTAGCTACCCTGGCTTAATGCTAGGGAATTCTGGAAACTATAGTTTTGTGAGACATTCAGGCTTCTCTGTCAGAGAACTCTGGTGCCACAATAAACTACAGTTCCCAGGATTCCCTAGCACTCTGCCAGCACAGTTAAAGTAGTCTCAAACTGGATTATTTCTGCAGTGCATTTTGGACCATAAAAGCTAGGGCAATTTTCCACTGATTTGTATAGGGAGTTTATCAGGAAGTATAATCCAATGGCAATCTGAATGCAATCATGGGGTTTCGCATGATTGCGTGAAAGCTGATCACACACATTTTCTGGCAAAGGGAAGTCCTTCCGAATGCAATCATGGGGTTTTGCATGATTGCGTGAAAGCTGATCACACACATTTTCTGGCAAAGGGAAGTCCTTCCGAATGCAATCATGGGGTTTTGCATGATTGCGTGAGAAACTATCACATGCAATTTCGAGCAGTTCCGAATGCAATGCAGTGTCAATACGGAATCACGTAAATTCGCTGAACTGGCCTCACTTCCATTTCTTTCGAAATTGAGAGAAATTCCTCCCTTGTGATAAAATCCTAGGACAATGTTGTTATTTCACTCAGTTCTAACCTCATGAATTTATTGCTTTCCCACAAGCATTTATACACTAGCCTTGTTGCTTTTAGTTTTTCTGAAGATACAATAAATGTGTCTAATAAAACAGGGATGGCTGAGATATTAAAAGCTGATGGTTCATATATAGACTTCAAAATGTATTAAAGCAGTGCCCAAAAGTTATTAAAACTTTAAGTATTGCCACAGCTCACCCATGAATAACTGATATGTAGACTGTGCTTTTGAGAATGGCAATGATACGTGTTCGGGACGTATCAAATGACCCAAAATATAAAATCCACAGTCAATCCATTCCTTGCATTTAAAAAAAAAAGAAAGAAATGAATTGACTCACAGTCTTCAAATTCAGAATATCCCACATAGATACCAACAGTATGACCAACTGAACTGAACTGTAATCTTCAACGGTATTGTACACCAAGCCATCCTGGCAGTAGAGATTGTGGGAGCACCATCCCTTTCATCCTTAAATAAACAAAACCTAAAGCAATGCATCAAAAAAGAAAATTAAGTAAAATGATTCCCAAGGACAAGCTATCTGAACTGACCACAGTTGTCAACTATTTGTACAAATCAGAAGGTAAGTCAAATAGAAAGTCAAATCTAGAAAAACAAATGCACCCTCTGAAAATGACAGTTGCATCCTGTTGGATGAAAAACAAGTTGATAAACATCCCCATACAGTTGGCCCTCCTTATCCACGGATTTTTTATCCACGGATTTGAGCATACACGGCTTGAAAATATTCCCAAAAAGTATAAATTCCAAATAGCAAATCTTGATTTTTCATTTTATATATGGGAAACCATTTTGTTGTGCTATTATATTTAATGGGACTTGAGCATACACAGATTTTTTTTATCCCTGGAGGTTCCTGAAATCAAACCCCAGTGGATAACAAGGGCCCACTGTATAAATTTTCTAAGTATAATATTATTTTACTGAAAATAAATCTAAGAGATATACTACAACCTTGAAGAACATACAATATATGTGAAATACCAATATGATCTTTCTTTTTCAAATATTAATATTTATACCCAGCCTAACAAACATGGGCATTTCATTTTCCCCTGATAAAACAAAACTGCTCCAATCTGCTAACCATCAGGTCTTCTTTCACTTTTTTGGGCCCATCTGTTTCAGCTCACAGTTAGTATCAAATGTGTTTCAAGATCCCTTTGCATATTGATATTGCAGACTAACATGGCTATGTCTCTGAATCCTAGGCCTGGTTGTAAGAATTAGTGTAAATATGACGTATTTAGTTGTAAGTTAATAAGGTTTAGTGATTAGTTTTGCACAGTTACTGAGGGAATATATGAAGACTATCTATGACAAACAAGATTTAAATAAATTATTGAAACCAGCCCTTTCTTTACATCATTGTTTTAAATCTACCTTGCTTGCCTATATAGTGTTAGATTTACCAACGATCTGATTCATTGTAAGGTAATTTCTGTTACTATTGAGGATGCCTGTTAAAGACTGTGAAACAAGTCTTTCTTTTCTACAGCATCAATCCAGTACACCTGGCTACAGATGGCTCTGAATGCATTAAAAATGTAGCATATTCCTAAATTAATCATAGAATGAATAATATAAATATTGCAGTATTTCCCTTGTTATTTAACCTGATATTAAATTCAATTAATATTATACTGTCTCTACAATTTTAATTTTCTTTGGGTTGCTCAGCATTGTATTGAAAATGAATAGTTGTAGAATAAAAGCTGTCAAGCTGTACATTTTGTAAATTGTCAAATGGTAGTTGATGATATTAGTATTAGAAGAATTGTTGCATCAAATTCTCAACTACCAAATGACCACATTACTTTGGTACACAAGTAAATAACACAGTAGTGAAAGTTACCAGCAATTTCACATTTGATATGGAAATTTCTGGTATCAGGATTTCAAGTTAGCCAATATGGTGTAGTGATTTGGGTGTTGGACTAGGACCCTGGCGACCAGGGTTCAAATCCCCACTCAGCCATGGAAACTCACTGGATGGCTTTGGGCAAGTCAAAATCTCTCAGCCTGAGAGAATGGTAATGGCAAACCTCCTCTGAACAAATGTTCCAAAGAAATCCCCATGATTGGATAGGCCTTAGAGTAACTATAAGTCACAAAGAACTGTAAGGCACACAGCAACAGCAACAACAGCACAACTGACTCTATTTTGGGCTGGGGGATATTTTTTACAATGAAGGAACTCATTTCTTCAACAATAAACTGTCAAGGAGTGCATGCCAATGGTGAACAAAGTGAAGGAAAAAGATGGGCAGTGCCAGCCCCTTTCCTCTATCTTTTCCTCTCATTTTGTTTTCTCTCTTAATTTGCTTGTGATAGACCAGATCCCTCAGGTCTGAAATTATCACTTACAAACATCTGAACTGACCCTTCTCTTCTTTACTAAAAGAAAGAATGATGTTCCAAGATCTTCAAAATTTTGATTCACAATACAGTCATCCCTTCTAATTTGCGGACTTGGAGTCCACGGTCTCGCTTTTCGCAATGGCAAGGGAGGGGAGGGATTAAAATGGTGCACATATGTGCAGCCGCACACAGGAGCATGCCCCAATTATAATCAATGGCCTTTGAATATATGCTAATTCCATTTTCATGGGGGGGTGGGGTGTCCAGAACGGATCCCCTGCAAAAATGGAGGGATGACTGTAGTTTGATTTTGAAATGTTTAATATTACTGCTTTGTAGATAGAATCAACTATTAAATACTTTTAAGAATAACAAAATCCTGTGTTTCTCTAAAAGACTAATAAAGATTTAGCCAAACACTAAGAACGTTTACTCAAAAGCAAGTGAAATCACTGGGGCTATGTAACTATACATACCATTGCAGCCTTTCACAAGTAAGATGTTTCTGATGGTGCTTCATTAAATAGCTTGCTCATCTGTTGAAAAGTACTTTTCATTTCAAAAATTAAACTACTGTAGGCTCCCTACAACAGGTGCCAAAATGCACTGTGGTGATGCTTAACATGCAAGACTATGGTCTGAGAAGACAACATCCAATATATCTATTGGCATTATTTCTGTCAGGCTTCGTGAAATGTCAGACAAGTATACTGGGGTGGAAATCAGGCTTCCCAAATTATAGCCCTGGTCTGTGCTTATTATATGCATAAGATGATTGCTAAATCATGACCCATGTAAGAAAGTACGCTCCATTAACATTTACTTGACAGTTCAAGAATTTGACACAAATGCTACTATAAAAAATACTGGGCACAATTTCTACCAATACTGTATGTGGAAAGTTATCTCTAGGGCACAGCAGAGCCCTCCCTCCCCCTTTTACTGGGTACCATTAGAGAGAATGACAGGTCTGTGTTGGTACTTACTCAGTCCATTTAGTTATCCAGTAGCTACATTTAGTTACCCAGTTTTTCATGAATCATTTCAGAATCTGCATTTTAGATCAAGATTTTGTATTTCCATTCTTTAGAGCTTTTAGTCCTTGGCATAAAGCTGTATTTTGACATCACATCCTTTTTGAAATACATTCTAAAGCATTTTCTAGATTATAGGCCTCCTCTCAACACTCCACTTGCCCAAAGAGCATACAAAGAGTCCAAAGAGACATATATTCATAATCTGGAAAAGGTAGCAGGGATGAAATTATTATATATTACAATGAGAAGGGATCAAATGAATAACATCGGGGTTGTTTGTTCAGATACGATGCAGTAAATGGTCAGTCTCTTGTAACTGTTATATACAAAACACTATATGAAACAGAAGGCCCTCTTTGTAAAAAATATTCCTGGATAATATAATTTAAATTACATTTGCCAATTTGAGTCAATGCTCCATATTCAGAGTGCTACAAAAACTTTTCTTATTTCTGCTAAGCAGCAAAGTTCATTGATTCCCACAGAGCCTCAAATCTCTCCTCTCATTCTACTTCCCATAAAGAGGGAAAGACATGCATCTAAGTATGGGGGCCTAGGCAAGACTTATGTCTTATTGTAAACATATATTGCTCCCTTTCTCTCCTAAAGTAGCTGAGGAAGAAGATGGAAATGAAAACTGTGTACACACAGTGTAATTCCAAAGTTTATTTGGCTTTTGTTTGTCTTCCTGAAGTGTTGTTCAGGTTTGGAATCATGCAGCCTTTTTCCAGTCCTTGAGTGTAATATTTAAAGATAAAAAGTAACTAAAAGCATAAAATCTAACTAAAAAAAATAAAATCTAAAAAACAGTCTAAAAAAAAACATAAAAAAACATAAAGTCTAACTGAAGTCTAACTAAAAGTAACTAAAAGCATAAACATCTTCTTTGAATTTCAAATGGATGTTAAATTTCGTTGAATTTGAAAATCTACGAGTGACCACAGGGCCAAAGGGGAATGTGCCAGCCTGTTTCTGAACTAAGATCAGAAACAGAAAACGCAGGCCTACGACTATCTTCAATTATTTCTTTCTCCTGTTTGCCTGAAGAAGAAGCCAGTGTGACTTCCAAAGCTTGCAACATGTAATTGTGCATTTTGGTTGGCCCAATAGAGGTATCATTGTTTGGATGTTATTGGATTTGCTATATGGCCAACATGGCTACCCCTAGAAGCATAAAGTGTAATTTTTAATATGGCACATTTCTTTCAGCTAATCAGAGTTGTTGCATTTGTGCAGAGGATGACACTTAAGGACAAGAGCCACTTCAAACATTATCATAAAATGCTTAAGCAATATGCCTTAAATGTTACATGCAAATACAACAAATATGTATCCTACAAGAACATTTATTATTGATCCATGATTGGCTGCAACTCCACATTAAGTATACACTCAGTGCCAAATTCAGGCTTTATTCTGCAGACTTTCATTTCTACATATACGTTTGTAAAAGTATAAGGATATTGGTGTCTTTTTAAAATGATTACAATTCTAAGTACAGGAATAATCTCTTAATGACTATTATTATTGTTGTTGTTGTTGTTGTTATTAATATTATTATTATTACTTTTTCTCAAGGAGCACACACCAGCATGGATGGCTTTCTGGCAAGCAAATAATTGGTAAACTTTTTAAAAAGATATATTTTTAAAATGTATATAAAATAGCAACTTTGGAAAGTATGCCTAAAACATCATATAGTAACATGTTAACACAACGGAAGTTGCAAAGACAGTTGTGCTGGAAGAAAAGAAAAATTCCAAAACCCCATACTACAGCCTTATCTTCATTAGGACTGCCCTAATAATGTGTAAATAAAAATAGCAAATAGTGAACACATTGTTCTTTATTCTAGGGACATTATTTGAAGACCACAAGTTTCAATATTTGGACCTTATCACATGAGGTTAAAACCTCGGCTTACTTTTCCTGAATTTAGTCCTAATTCGGGAGGCAGACAGGTGTTATAACAAAGGAATCACCATTGAATTGCCACCTGAGTCTGTCTCGGATGCAGCCCAGGTCCTGTAAGCTGCCTCAGCTGCCATTTTTGAAATTCGAAAGCTTCTGTTTTTGAAAAAGGGGCCGCTTAACCAGCTTACAGGACCTGGGCTGCATCTGGGACAGACCAGGTGACGATTCAATGGTGATTCCTTTGTTATAACACCTGTCTGCCTCCCGAATTAGGAGTGAATTCTGGAAAGGTAAGCTGGGGTTTTAATACCATCCAATAAGGTCATTCATTCGAATAAAATAATGATAATTATTACTATTCAAACATAGCAATTCCAACCGCATGACTTCTTCATTAAAATGAGGTAACATCAACAATAAAAACAATGGCCTAAATGCAACTGATATTTCCAGCGACAGTAAACCCATTAAATCAATTGCTGAATCAATGTATTGATAAATCCACTGATTTAAACAATTAAAATAATGTTAACTTTTTACAATCCTTACAAAATGGTTTCAATTCTTAAGACACATGGAATTTTTCAAAACTCCTTTTTAAATACCAGCTGAGATCATGCATTGTTGACATATCTACAATGACAGTCCACCCATAACTACTTTTGCAGCATGGCCCTGACCGAAACTCTTCTGAGGCAATGGAGATCGGAGCACTAGTTAATGATCTCTGCAGCATATTCTCAGTCATGGGGTGCTTTAGGAACACACAGCTGGACAACCTGCTACAACTACTTGTCCCAATACACCCCACTGATAGGAGCGCACTGCAGACATCATTCCCCAGCGTTCCAATATCCAGTGTCCTAGAAATGCTTTGGTTAGGGCACTGCCAGGTTGTGAAGGTACGTTTTTGAGGTCATGTTTGGTCATTCATGACTATAAACATGAATGACCAACAGTTAGGATATTGTATGTCTAGCTTACATTATTGTAACTGCTGAAAAGGAAGCCATCTGGCTTTTAAAATTTAATTTGTAATGCATATTAACAAAGTGTACTTGCCTAATAAAAAAATATCTTGCAAAACCGTGTACAGTATGTTTGATACTTTTGCTCCCAACATTATAAATATCCATTTTTAAAACTGTGTAAATGTTTTGTAACTGCTTTTCTTTTTTCTCTTTTGCAAGGATACTAAAAATAAAGAAATGCACAACTGTTTAAAAACAAAATTTGAAAACATGGTAAAAACATGTTTTCCCCCCTCCAGACTGTTGAAACAGATCTTCAACAGACTGCGGCCTGAAATGCATGAGCCAAATAAAGCAGCTTCAGGTCACTTTGGGGATGTGGCATTTAGATGATGCAAGCCTGCAAAACAGCCAGAAGCTACACCAAGGTGTGCTTCGGCCCTCAATTATATTGCTCTCAATTTAGCTGCCTATATAACAAAATTGATTGGAGACTGCTTCTAGGAACAATTAAAAGGATGTTAAACATTTACAATCCTTACAAAATGGTTTCAATTCTTAAGACACAAAAGATTCAAAATCTTGCTCTTTTGCGATTACAGGATGTCCAAGTCAGCACTGAAATGTTTTGGGTGCCATTGTCCAAACATTTTCCAATCTCTTCAACACTCTCTACAGCTTCTCCATCAGACATCTTGCCTATCAAGAAGAAATCAGACTGATGTTCTCTCAATAGATTTCAAGGCCAAGCAACAAAATTGCAACTATAGACAGAGAACATTTATTCAGATCACCTCAGGAGCAGTTTAACTGAGTACATCTTCCCAGTCCCAAGCTGTCATACAAAGGCTTTCTTACTTTTTAGTTTAGGATTTGATTAAGATCTTATCATGAGCTGCATCTCATCCAGGACATCAACATGTTGATTACTGTGATAGGTCTTCTGATGTTCCAGGAAATATTTCTTTGTTCTCATTTCAATTACCTACTTATCCAGATTATACGGTCAGATAAAATCACAAACATGTGCATCATTTAAAACTATGATGTGCCAACCACACTGAAAATAAGTGGGTCAGGGTAATGTAAGCCTTTGTACTAGTTCAATAGAAGAAAAAGAAGGCTATAAGTGAAATAACAAAGGGCCAGAACAGACTAGCTCTAAAAGCTAGCTTCCCAGCAGCTTGGGGGTGTGGTGTTAGACACCACACACACCCAAAATGTCTTGAAGCGGCTTCATGATGCTTCAGCAGCTGCACATCGCCAAAGCATCATGAAGTTGCCATGGGGCTGTGGAGGGATGGGAAAAGCTGGCTGAAAAAAGAGCAGATTTTTTTCAACTTCTTTTTCAGCTGGCTTCAAGGCGGATTGGGGCTGTGGTATGTGTTTGCTGCAGCCCCAATCCATCTTCAGAAGGGGCAGCTTCAAGCCATGCCTTTCACCCATCTGCTTTGACCCTTAGTAAAATAATATACTGTACTGTACATTAAAAGCCAGTGTGACTTTGAAAGCTTGCAACATGTAATTGTGCATTTTGGTTAGGCCAATAAAGGTTTCATTGTCTAGATTTGCTAGATGGCCAACACGGCTGCCCCTAGATGTTTTTAGGTCCTCAATAGTTTATAAACCAACATATAGCAGAAAGACCCTAACCCTGGAGGGTACTACTACTTGGAGCAACCCATCTTGTGAAGAACCACCTGAGACAATATGGAAAATGATTCACTGCAACTATCTCCCATACCAGCAAAGGGAAAAATAATCTGTACAGATGATAGAATAAAGTCTTCTGACTGTTTCCCAATACCAGTGTGTAATCTCTCCCTCACTCCACATGTGTGTTATTGTTACATTTGCTGATTACCCCTCGCTCTGGATCTGTTTGATCAGAATGAATGAACCAGAGATCCTATGGAATGAATAACAATTCCTGAGAATATCACATTTTTTAAAAAGAGAGGGGAAAAAACACCAAACCCCAGGTTTATGATTAATGATTAATACAACCTCTTTGCTTCTTTGGAAGAGTTCGACTGAAAACTACACAAAGACAAATAGTGTTCCTAGAGCTTTTAAAGAAAGATTGGGAATATAGAACAACCAGTCCAAAATTCAAATTTCTTATATATTTAGAAAGTACAGAAATTGTAAATTTTTCACTTGTTTTCCATTATAACATGTTCAATTTGAATAACCAACTATTCTTTATAGTAGTAACATTCTTAATCTTCATTCAATACCTGGAAGAATGTCAACTCTGGATTAGTAAGAACAGTATTGGGCTCACAACATAGCTCAGCTGAAAATAGTGGTGTTTGTGACCAAGTAAACCTTTCTTTTTGTAAAACTGGAAACTAGTTATAACACTGGCGGCCTACACCATTTTTCTTTCAGAAAAGCTCACAAATACAGTGTTTATGATAATATTATCTTTGATTTGGTTTCTTTGGTTTGAGAAAGAAAAGAAAAAAGAAAAGAAAAGAAAAGAAAGAAAGAAAGAAAGCCAACAACCATTAAAGCTACTAGTGCTGTTGTTGTTTAGTCTTTCCTAACTCTGTCTTGGTCTAATTTAGATGATAAGTCCCTCAGGCAAGAATTGTGTCTTCTTCTCTGTACAGTACAGTGCCAAGCACTCTGTCATTCTTCAACAAACACTAAATAATATATTTCAGCCTTGATAATACAAGCTCCAGTTGTTCCTGGTGTCATGATAACTGAAACAGAAGGGAAATTCTTCTGATTATCTAGAAGTTCTATTCCCATTCAAAGTTACATTATGTATTTTTATCATATTTTATTAAGAATGCACTATTTCAGAAAAACTTAAAACAACAGAAAATTGAGTGCATTAAAAAAAATTTAAAAATTGGGTGCACTGGAGAATGGCTTTGAAATTCCCCTTTACAGTGAAAGCCTATGCAGGTCTATTCAAAGGTCTGTTCAAAAATAAGGCCTGAGTTCAATTGGGCTTATTCCTGACTAAGCGTATAAAGGTTTGCAATCTTACAGGAGAGGAGAGAGATAATGGATTGGAACAAATAATTGTAAATACATTCACATTTGAATCTTCAATAGACTAATCTGCACTCAGTAACTGAAATTCCTTCATCACTCTTTTTACAAAGTCTTACACCATGTAAGCTTCTCCCACCCACTGAACTCCATGAAAATCTCTTTAGCATTACAGACCACTACAGTTCTGATAGTGCCACTTAATGATCTATCGGCATCTGTCTTTTTCAAGACGAAAGAAGTGCTTTCAAGGGTCTTTTGTGTCACCTCCACATTTTACTTCCACAGACTTATCAATAGCCTTTATTTTCCTAGCACAACATGGTAACAGAGTTGCTCCAAACAAACAGTGAGGACAAATATTAAACAGCTATATTGAATTCCGAATATTTCAAAAAAAAAGAAAAAGAAAAAAGGAGAAGAAGATAAGAAATCCCATTTTATGAGCTCTGCATTTTATCAGTTTGTCTTTTTCTTACACATTTATTGGAAGGAAATCAGAGAGAGAGAAAAGCTCAGGCAGATCTTCTTTCAGACATAGCTTTCATTCCCACATATATGTCATATTCTGCAACTTGCACTGGGATTAAGATAAATCAAATCAGGGGCAGAACCAGGTATCAAAAAGTTTTTTTTAAAAAAAAACCAAGAAAGGCAAAAGAAATACCTATAATGGTTAGAATAATTAAGATAACACTTTGGCTGATGTTTGATTAAAGCTATGGTTTGTGGAACGCTCAAAAATAGCAAAATCATTCTAGCATCCTAACTCTAACATCCTCGTTTTCTATATAATTAAGACAAGCATATTTTGCTCTTTTCTCTCCTTTCCTTTCATTTTCTTTCCTTTCCTTTCCAATCTTAGTTTTGCTCAGCGTACCAGTAATGCTCTGATGCATTTCACTCTTCACTGGATACAGTGAGATTGCTAATCAGGATTACTTGATTCAGTCAACACTGATTTCAATAAAAAGACAAAAAAAATTATCATAAATATAGAGAAAGTGCTGGCGGCAGTGACAGGTGATTAAAATCTCATTCACTTGGAATCATCCTGATTCATGGTAGCCGGATAGAGGAAGTCTTCATATCAGAGGCAGATGATTATTATCTCACTCACTCCAAGTCACTTCCGATTGCACATGCACACGCAAATTGGCTCAAAAGTAGATTCATGAACAACAAATCATCATGTGGGGGCCTGACCTCTTTAAAATGAGGCTTTGTATAATAACTCTTCAGAAATAAGGAGAGGTAAGGTGGAATGGTGCTAATTTACCAAGTAGGGAAAGGAAAGCAACTCATGCTAAACATTCAGTATGCTAAGGAAATGGATGGTAATGCATTTGTGATGTTATACTGACTGCCTAGGGATGTTTTTTTCCTGCTGTAGTGTGTGTGTGTGTGTGTGTGCTTGTGTGTAAAAGTTTTAGAAAGTTTCTGTTATTACATACGCAAATACCAATAAATAGTTAATGGTTCGATTAAAAGTTTTGAGTTTATTGAAGAATGAACAGATTTATACCTAGCTAAGCTGAACATGAAAACATCTACTTAGATATTAAAAATTACTGTCCAATCAACAAACGAGTTTTATTGCATATCTCACTGAGTTCAAATGGAATAAAAAGAAGCATATGTGCTTAATCATAACATTGACATAAAAAAAATTAGAAGTAATTCTTAACTTGTATTAAGCTTAGGACTCCTTTTTAGCAATATAACAGTTTGACACCACACCCACTCACTTTGTATCTATGGACAGACTGCTATATTGACTAATAGATTCCATTTTTTCAAAAAAAAAACATATTTTGCATAATTCAGCATGATTTCCATTAAGAAGTAATGGATTTATACGCCTATCTATCTGTCTATGAATAATGTTACAACATTAAGTACATTAAAATGGGAAATTGTAGGGAAGATTGGAAATACAGGTAGTACCTGAATAAGAAAGTAATGTGTAATGCAATGGTTTGAGTATTGGACTAGGACACTAGGAGACCTGGGTAATAATAATAATAATAATAAATATTTATTTATAACCCACCCCTCTGAATGAACAATCGAGGTGGGGTACAACATTTTAAAAACAGGTACAGTTAAAATATTACATAGTACAAATCCCAGCTTGGTCATGGAAACACACTGAATGGCCTTGGGCAAGTCACACACTCTCAGCCTCAGAGGATGGCTGTGGAATACCCCCTCTGAAGAAACGTGCCAAGAAAACCCTATGAAAGATTCGCCTTAGGGTCGCCATAAATCAAATCACCTCTTTATCTTACCAAAGTCACCTCTTTATCTTGCCTCTTTATCTTGTATACTCAACAGGTATGTCCAGGATTTTAGAAAGATAAAGCAGTGAATTGATGGCCATGTTTAAATATTTGAAAGGATGAAGGAAGCTTATTTTCTGCTGCTCCAGAAACTAAGACATGGAGCAATGGATTCAAGCTACAAGAAAAGAGACTCTACCTATACATTAGGAAGAACTTCAATGGTAAATGCTGTTCAACAATAGAACACACTGCCTTGGAGTGTGCTGGAGTCTCCTTCTTTGCAAGGAATCTCCTTCTTTGGAGGTTTTTTAAACAGAGGCTGGATGGCCATCTGTCGGGGGTGCTTTGATTGTATATTCCTGCATGGCAAGAGCTTGGACTAGATGGCCTTTGTGGTTTCTTCTAACTCTATAATTCTATTATTCTAAGAACTGACCTTAACTTTGGATTGTGTAAAACTATTCCCAAGTGGAGCAATCGCCTATTGGGACACCATTCTCAGTGTGAAAGTCCAGCCTTGAACAATAAATCCTCCCCACAAGACAAAATTTATAGTGTCACTTAACGGCACAGGAAAGAACAGAGACTGGCAGAGTTATTTCACCACCTGGGCCATAAGATCCTCTAGCTTTATTTTATTCCCAAAAAATAAAATTACAATAATAAATGAAATAAGTAGTGACTTCCTGTTCTTTCATAACACCCCAAACCTGCTGCCTGAAGCAGCTACCTCTACCTAATGATAGAGCCAGCTCTTCTGATATTAAAGAGGCAAGTATAAATCAAAAACTAGTCAGAGATGTAATTTGCCACTTCCTAGACAGGATGAGAACACTGCTACATCTTTGCATCACAATAACTGAATAATCCAATATGTAAACATTGTAGATATATGGCAGAATTAACTTCTGCACAAGCAGGTGTTTTAAAAGAAGGCCAGCCTTGTGTTAGGAATCATACAGACATCCCGTTGGTATCCTCTATGTTTGAGTCCTTCAGGTAATCAAAATCCTTTAATTCTTTTATGTCTCTTCTTATGGTACATTTCAAGTTCTTTAATGGTATGTGACATATGGTTTGGGAATTACTAGTGAATGCATACAGAACAGGAGCTAAACAAAAATGTTTTCTCAGATCTCTTCTGTGGAAATGAGATACCATATCCATGCTAAATATAAATGAAATAAATATTGCATACTGATAACATAAATTCAAATATATATATATTTAAAGTACTTTGAAAAAATATTCTGTAAAAATCTCTTCATATATAATTATAAAAGGACCCTTGAAAGCCAAACTAGCTCTGACTATTTTCCATGTATATATCACAAATATATTTATAGTTGGCCTTCCTTCCCACAGATTCTTCATCCGTGGATTCAACTATCCACACCTTGAAAAGTTACAAATAGCAAACCTTGAGTTTGCTATTCTATATAAGGGACACCATTTTACTATGCCATTATATTTAATAGGACTTGAGCATCCACAGATTTTGGTATCCATAGGGGGTCCTGGAACCAAACCCCCCACAGATACCGAGGGCCCCCTGTATGTGGAAAAGCTATATGTATTTATGTCCAGTTTTTCTGTATGCAATTCCTAATTCTATATCAAATGAGATTAGAGAGTTTAATTGAACCTCAAATTGTAATTTTTGAGGGTAGCAATGAAGAGGTACAGTGGGAAAGCAAGCAAAAACGCAAACATAATTTTGCATCCTGTCCATAGTCTAAGGCCTGTGGATGAATTATAATAGCATTATATACATGATAGTAATAGGTAGAAGGCAAAGTAGTTAAATTTAAAGCCAACCCACTGAAATCAAATGGAGTTCAGTTATTCAATTAATTCTATCTTAATTCTAATTTATTTTGCTGGATCTACTCTAAAAGCTACTCTACCTGTGACTAAAATTGGACATAACCCGTTGTTTCTAGTCTAAGAAAAACAGAGGTTACTAATTTGTCAAACATTCCTGTAATGTAAAAATATCTTCCCTCAGTGCTGACTTCATTGAATTAACATGATGTTCTCTCTCCATTAAAAAAGTTTTTTTAAAAAAAAATCTGTGTTACATAATAAAACAACAGTAATGGAGAAAAGAGCTATAAAAGTGCACAATTGAATGTTTTACAGCTTTGAAAGGTGTTACATATTTTAGATTGACAGTAGAATCAAATACAGTTGGAGTTCCTGTGTCAAAGTGCAAGTCAATATCTTTGTTAGATGTTGTCTAATAGAAATGAATAAAAGCAGTTGGAAGTGACGGAAGATGCACAAATCCAAGAATCAGGGCTCTTTTTTCAATCATTTAAAGATGCTGAATCAATGACAGAGAATTCAGGGATAAATAGATACAAATATGCACAGACATAATATGCAGATGTATGTGTAAATACATCACAGCGTAAACAAATAAAATAAACACATCCCAACTTGTTCAAGCTTGAGATAGCTTGGGGTGGTAAACAAAAAAGGCCATTTTAGAGTCATCTGGATTTTGTCAGACTGACAAAGAATGAAGTCGTAGAGTTAAGGAAGTGACCCAGTAGTCCTACCCCTAAAAAGAGATAATGTTAAATTCCCTGCAGTGTCTGCATCTGATAATCCAATTATCTGTGGCCTATTTTTTTTCCAAGTCTTCTTGAATCTGTGAGTTACCCCTAAAAAAATATATATGCTTTTCCTGATTCCCCCGTTTTGTTAAATGCTCTGTTCTCAAGAAAATATTTAATGATTTTCTTTCCAAAAGTCACTTTTTAGGATCCAAAAAAAGTGTATATTTAAATCACTGCAATGTTCTAAACATAACAATTTGAAATCAGAAAGAAAGTGCAGGATAAACAAAAAACTACATAAAAGAAAGATAACTCCCATCCTTATCCATTTAAAGGAGAAGTTCCAGATATGAAACAACATTTAAACAAGTTTAAAATGGTACAGTAAAGTGTTGGTATGAAAGAAGAAATGAAAAATGAATAAATATGTATTTAAAAAATACGCAATATGTTGTCTTTGAACGACAAAATATGCATTCAAAATAAAAATATGCATTATATAATCTTTGTTAACACTGGCTGGAATCTCAGATCCTGTCCTGGATAATTTGAGGAAAAGAGTACTTTTAAAAGCTGTGCTGCATATTTATTTGCCTGAACTACAAAACAAAACAAAACTGGAGCTGTGGTCCTTTTTTAAAAAAAGAAATGACTCAGTCTCAAATCTTTTGGGCATACTATTTTCACAGTAGGTGATATACAACATGATACTCTTTATTATGGCTTTGCATCTGCACTGCATTAGCTACCTAATCTATTTTAAGAAGCAGAGGAACATCCACTTTTGAAGGCATATAAACTAGTGTTTACCTCTACTGTTACTTGGTATAGAGGCCAAAATAACTTGCCAGCAATAACTGGATAGCTTTCTGTGAATAAAATTGTCATGGCAAAACTAAGAGCCAGTTTTCAGAAATCAGTTCCCAAAAGTGCTTATGCAATTTACCCTTTACATAGAAAATACTATATAACAGTAGCCCTCAACTGCCCAACAAAATCTCTGGGCAGAGACAAGATGTCCCCCCCCCCCCCCCCAAAAAAAACTTACTTAACTCAAAAAATTATGTTGAGCAGAAAAATATTTTATTTGCTGTAATTATATATGAACCACAACACATTCTTCCCATCTGTGGAGATTTGTCTCCCCCCCCCCCACACACACACACATATACATGGATGATAAATTCTCTAACACCATTATACTCAACAGGTACCCACGGCCGCATCATCACAGTTGGTTGCATGTGCCACCATTGACAACAATAGGGTGGGATGCTTGAGTCTGCAGATGGCTAGCCCATTGATACAGTGAGTCCATAGTATTCTCTACAGATCCAGCAAATTAAAAACCATACAGTGCTAGCATAATAATAGTGGGTTCAATTCAATCTTGATCTGAATTATGGCAGACCCAGTGAAATGAACAGAACTGGTTAGTCACCATTTATATCATTCACTGTTATTTCAATTAATCTATTGTAGCCTGGGGTAAGATCTCCAAACAAGTGCCAACGAAGACTGATCCTGCTTAGCTTGCAAGATCAGACAAGATCTGGTGCTTTTAGGGTATTTAATGTCCTAAATAGTTAAGACAGCAGAACCCATTTGATCTTGGAAGCTAAAAAGTTAAATTCTGGTTAGTAATTGGATGGAGGACCACCAATGAATCGTGCTGTAGGCTATATTTCAGGGGAAGAAACTGGCAAACTATCTCTAAGTTTTCCTGGCCTAAGAAAACCCTATTAAATTCATAGAGTCACCATCAACAGGCAGCTTCGTGGTACATATGTGCACACTTATAAACAGGACTACGTTTGCAAGTGTACATGGAATCCACCAGTCCATTACAGAATCAATGGATAATATCAGACTGGAAGGATCTGTACAATGTCTCAAAAACATCAAATAGGACATAATTTTCTCTCATTTTGATAAGAAGTGGTGAACTTGTATCTAAGCTATATCCATTCACACTGCAGGTGGGGCATCAGTGATTGAATGATCCTTCATACAGAAGCCTCTTTCCATACAGAAAAACAGACGTCAAAGAGGGAAAAAAATCCAACTTCATATCTCTTCTAGACTAAAAGGGATCTTGTAGCACCTTTGAGACTGACACTCTCTCTTTCTTACAAACACATATATGAAGAAATATTCAGTCACATGAAGACTTCTCTGAAGTCTGAAGGGATAAAGACCTGTCATGGATTTACACTGTGACAGTGCAGTCATACAAATGTCTTCTCATTAAATGTCACCGAATTCAGTGGGACTTTCTCCCAGGTAAGTGTGCACAGATTGCAGCCTACAAAATTATACAAGTGTTGCTATAATAATCAGATAGCACTTCTAAAAAACAGTAACCATTATCATCCTCACTGTTATTGGCATCATTACCACTACCACCACCACATCAATCACTACGGTAGTATTTTTGTTATAGCCATCAAATATTTACTTACTTGCTTGGTGACTTATAAATTAATGTTATCTATGCAGCATATAAAATTAGAATAATAAAGAAATAGAGCAATTAACTTCAAATTCCAGCATAAAAGATTATAACAAGGATAAGCACTACTGAAATTCAATCAGCAGCATAAAGGAGCTAAATCCAACTCGTCGGATCCTAAAATGGTGTTACTATGAGATTTAAAATGCCTGAGAGGAAAAAAAATATTATTATGTGGCTGAAAAGTCACTAAAGTAAGTAGTAACTGAGCCGCTTTCTGAGGATGGAGGTGGACGCTTTTGAAAATATTTTGTCTGTGGTGTTAAGAAGAAGGAAGATCTTAAATGACATAATCAGCAGCAGCAGCACTAGAGGACAATACACACAGGAATACAGACAACACAGAGACACATCCCTTACCTATCAATAGCTATACCCAAGACATACTATACATTTTCCTGAAGGAGGTAAGATTAAATCTACCGATAGGTATCTTAGTGATTTCCATTAAACTGGCAAGGAATTCTGACTCCAAATTGTTTAAAAGAGCAGCAGCAAAATCTGTTGTTGCTAAATGCCATCAGGTTGGCTTCAACTTATGGTGACCCTCCAAGTCACCCTGTCATCAACAGCCCTGCTCAAGTCTTGCAGACTCAGGACTGTGGCTTCCTTGACTGAGTCTAGCTAACTGTAATGTGGTTATCCTCTTTTCCTACTGTTTTCTATCTTGCAAGTATTATTGTCTTTTTTAGTGAATCATATCTCATTACGATATGTCCAAAGTACGGCAGAGTCAGTTAAATAGCCTGTCCTAAAATGAAAGAAAATCAGCCATTATGTAGAGTTAAATGCATTTGACTGACTGACCTTAAAAGAAAAAGGTTAGACTATTTCTACAATTATCAAACGGCAAGTCTGAAAAATACTACTATGCACAGATTAGTTTTGCAAATTTAGGTACCATGTAGTTAAGGAGTGTATGGGGCTTATCCAGATAGTCCAAAAACTTATATCCAAATTACCATTATTCTTATTCAACTCCCTTGCAGTATTCACTGTCCACAGGAAAGGAAACAGTGCTGGGGAATGGGACATATTGCTGTGGAAGAAACAGCCTTGCTTTAACAGGATAGTTATTCTGTTTATTTTCTTGAATACTATTTTAAATAGAATTTCACTAATTTACGTTTACAGTCAGCTCTCCGTTATGTATGGATTCCACCATCCTTAGTTTCAAAATATTACAAAAATAAAAAGTGTTAATTTTGCCTTTTATATATAAAGGGTACTATTTAACTACATCATTGTATGTAGCAGGACTTCAGCCCCATGGATTTTGGTGTCCCTGGGTGAAGGGGATCCTGAGAACAAACCCCAGTGGATACAATCGTATGCATTGCAAAAACTACAGTGTAATAACCTCATTCAGATATACTACTAAACCATAGTTAAGTCTTAGTTGGTAGTTAATAGAATTTGGTATGAGTGATGGTATTTGGTATGGTAGTAAATAGAATTTGGTAGTTAAGCTTCAGTCCAGTGGGGTACTGGGGGTTGGTATTACCTGGTGTGGGGAGGGGCAGATTGCCTCAGTCCCCAGAGGTCTGTTTATGCTTTGGCATGGCTGCAGCCATGCCAAAGCTGAAATGGAAAGGACTGCTGTGGCTGTTGGGCAAGTGAGAAAGAGACGCAACTGTTGGGGTATGGTCTAGCATCCATACATGCCGAGTTGATGCACGTAGGCAGAAACGCCCAGCAGATGGTCTCTGGGAAGAGTCTGACTCCAAGTTGCACAGGAAAAATCGTCCCACACAGACTGCTGCTTCTCTTGGAGAGATGAATTGCAGGACAGGGAGATTCACTCAACAAGGGTTTCATCTTTGTTCCAAAGTATTTACAAAGATATACAGAGTATCAGACAGCTCTATACAGACCAACAAAGTGCTTTGCCAAGCACAACCAACAACAAACCACAAAGGAGATTCTGTCCCTCTCCTTTACATAGGTGATCCCCTTGGGGTCATGTGACAGGCATGACTTGCACTATTGAAACCTGGCTGGTTTCATCCCCAGTGCATGTTGCATCAGCCTACCCATGATGCACAGCTCACCAAATGCTGACTCATGTAGCCATCCACTTGAACGGTAGTGATCCAGTCACTTTTGTCCCAGTTCCTGCAATGGGCACATCCATGTCATTTTCTAGACCAGGTGCATTTGTGCCCTGACAGCAACACCTTTTCTTGCTTACCAGCAGCCATGCCTGGTGTGCCACCCCAATAGGTTACAGCCCCCTCTGGGCTGTCACCTGGTGCAGTCTGCATCCCGCACACTGGTCTGATCCTTTCTCCTTCTGATGAGGCCATGAGTCCTATCAAGCTATACTGTTATAGCATTCCACTTTAACCATCATGGCAACATGCTCTGATGCTCTGGGGTTTGTAGTTTAGTAAAACCCAGGAGCTCTTTGAATGATCATTCTAAATGATCCTCTCTAAACTGCAAAACCCAAGATTCCATACAATGAAGATTTTCATGCCAAATTTTCAACAGAAACTTTGCGTTCAGAGGAAATGCCCTCTCCTGGAATGATTCAGTGACACTAGAGGGAGCCAACAATTCCATGACGATGAGGAAGTGCACCAGGCATTCACACACAGAGACAAACACCCTTCCTCAATGTTTGAGGGACAATTTACCAGGGCTTCTGTCTGGTATGAAAGTCTTCACTGTTGCCATGGCAGTTAATGTAATATAGCTCTATAACAATGTAGTGTAGTAGGTCCCCAAGAGAAGGGATCATACGTTTTTGCTTCCACTTTCAATAAGCCACATTTTTGTCACTGCATTGCAGAAATAATGCAGTGTGACATAACTTTAACTGTCATGGCTTAATGCTATGGAATTCTGGTAATTTGGTACTTTGGTAGTTTTGTGCAATATTTAGCCTCCTCTGTTAGAAAGCCCTGATGACACAACAAACTAAAAATCCCAGAATTCCATAGCACTGAGTTATGCCAGTTAAAGTGGATTTACAATTACAAACAGCATTATTTCTGCAATGCAGATGCAGCCACTGTGTTGTACAATTTCTATACAATGACAAAATATAGCTTATTGTAACTGATGATGGGATAGAGATCATGCAAGTGCAACGAAGGCTTAAGTATGGTTTAGCACAGTGGTTTAATTATTATTTAATTATTTATTTTATATTCCATGTTTCTCCCAATACTGAGACCCAAGGCAACTCAAAACATAGCTGAAAAAATCTGTAATATTAAAATATAATTAAGCATCTTATCATATGAAAACAACTGATTAAAAACAATCAAAAACATAAAGGGGCGAGTATAGTACCCAATACCCACCATTAAAGTCTCTTTTCCAGAAACCATGGAGTTGCAAAAACAACAACAAACCCTACATGAATAAAAAGGGATTTACTTGCCAGAGATGAGATACCAGGGATGGAGCTTGAAATGATTCAAAATCCTCTCCAAATAAATTACTATAAATACAGGTCAGCAGAAAACATGTTTATAGCACAGAAGCAACTGAATACCTATCACAGAAACTGAACTCGTGCTAAGTTTTAAAATTAGTTTCATTTTTAGGAACATTTTTTCACTTTTTAAAAACATTGTAATGGCAGTGATAGAAATATTTTGGAACGTTATATGGGATACTAAAATGTAGTTCCTGTTATTTCAAGTTAATTGTTATTTCTATCAATGTTTGTACATAATATTAACATTAAAATACATGAGGAAAATAACATTTTTCTATAGTCTTTACTGCAATTGCAGTATCTACATGATGGCCAGTTATTTGGCTATTCTGGTTTGTTGTTTAAAAAGTAAAAAGTAAAAAAATACAAACAAGGTCAGTCTGAGGAACTGAATGTTGCAAGACTGCTCTTCATTACAACCACATCTGACTAAGCATTCCTAGTGGATTCTAGCTGCTTTCCACAGACAAATAAACAGCAAATACTTACAGGGGACAGCCTTGTAGAACTGATTCCTTAATCAACAGTTAAAGAAGTAAATTGGATCTGACCTATCACAAAAAAATTAATTCCAGATTGCTGTTATTGTCTTAAGTATGAGAAGGTTGTCTCGTAAGTTAGGCTGGATAATTTCATTTTTAAAGTATCTCTAAAATTTGCTCTCCCATGGGGTTTGCGGTTTTCTCCATCATTATATAACTGTAAACCTCTGGATGTTAAAGATTGGATAATTTCTTTCATATGGTCCTGGCCTCCACAATACATGGATGTAATGAGTGAAATCAGTTAGTTGCCAAACATAAGCGGCAAGGAGCTAAAACAATAGGAAAGCCTAGAAAAAAGAAGGTTGAACCTGAATATTGTCCTGTTTATTGAGACTGACCCTTTTGAATCTGGCTTTCCGCTAAGTACATTATTGTAGTGTTGTTAAAATGCCTTTGCACACGGAGTTAGTGAACAGGAATTTCATCCTTTCACTGTCTGGTAGAAATGTTAGTTTCTTTGGCTCAGTGTACATCCATTATACTCATAGCTCATGACAACCTTCAGTATTAACATTCTCCTCCAAGCTAACTCTTTGAATAACTGCCTCTAACTACCGGAACTATTTCTTAGTCTGTCCCCTTCTCCTCAGCTCCACTTTACAACATTCTGAGGGCTGCGATGACACTCGCTATCACAATAATTTGACTAGTGCCAGTTTTATTGATTGCTTTTCAAATTGGTAATATCCGTTTGTTTTACATTTTATTCAACTTTTTCCTTATTACTGGGCACTTCCAAATCTCTTCCCATGTAGTGGCATAAGAGAAGATGAGCATGGGGAGTGCGCTAACTCAAAATCTGTGCAAAGTTCTGCAAAGTTTTCTCATCATAGTAAACTGTGGATTATCACGTCATCTGAATGAGGTCATTAAGACTTGATTGTGGAAAAATATATAATATGAACTTTTATTTTTCTAACTTCCCTACATTGTCCATCCCATTATTTATCCATTTCTTTGTTATTTAAATATTTATATCCCACCTTTTATTGTTGAAGCTTTCCTTTGATTCAGCTTTACTATTAATTTAGCCAGTTCTGCTAAAAAGAAGAGAAAGAAGCTGAAACATTCCTAGCTGTGCCATAATGTCTTCTTCCCACACAATGAAATAAGAAATACTGACTTTGATGCACATAGGATAGTCATGACCTATATAGGTTGAGCCTCCCAAGAAATGCATGGGAATAGTCGTGTGTGCCCCCCCCCCCCCGGAATGCCTGTTTTTG
>JAOEGL010000003.1:196603756-196616256 GCA_034509955.1 Urosaurus nigricauda | reverse complement strand
AACATTTCTATTGGACACTCTTGTCCCTAAAAGCAACCAAAACAGTTCTTTCAGTATCTATGTATAAAAGCGTATTCTAGGCTGAAACAAAATGTAAAATATATATTATTTGTAATAAATTACAAGCAGAATCTTCACTATGTCATCAAGCGCCTTTTGAGCCAACATTACTGCTATACCCAGGTTTGTTTGTTTCCATTTTAAGCAAGTCTTTTCTCTAAAGGTTGAAAGATACAAAAATATATATAGTCATCTTAGGCCACCACGTCTGCGTCTTCCTTCCTAATGTCCATGTATGGAATGATACCAAAGGAGTGCTGGATGAGAAAGGCTGGGTAGGAAAAGAAAGGTTATAGGGCAATTTACAGCTAAATAAAAATTAACAGTTAGAAATATAGTTAATTGGGGTAACCCAATACCAACATTGCTCCGGAAAGCATACAGACTTCTACATGTGAGATAGGAGGTAGTTGGGAGTTTGTTCAGAGTGCTGGAGGTGGAATAATATCCTGGGCCAAGTTACTTTCTGAAAGCAATCTGTTCCCTTTACTCATTCATAGTTTAATAGGTAGTTTATTGCCTTTGTTTATTAATTCATTTAAAAAGTAACTCATTACATTTCTCTTTGCATTTGTTGTTCCTTGTCTTGTTGCTTTCTGATTTTTAAGCCTTCCCCTCAAAGCAGCTTAAACCTCAAAATAAAGCAACACCTTGAACGCCTTTTAAAATGTAAAACAACGTTTTCAAAATGTGACTCCAAGAAAGTAACTTCACTACTTCTCACTACATTGCTTTCAAGATGCAACATTGTTACACACTCATTAGCCAAGGAGGAAAGTGATATATTACAGATAACTTCATCTTTTGTAACTGATTACTTCCAAGCTTTAGAAAACTATTATTCATTTCAAAAGGCCGCAGAACCTGTGACAGTGGGACAAAAGAAATGTGTGTGTGTGTGGAACACATGAAAACAATACCTCTATCATATCACTTTCAACTCTCTTGAAAATTATCGTCTGTCTCCAGCCTGAATGCCCCTCTGCAATATGGATCCTCAACCTTGGAGCTGGAGTGTAGTGCAGATCCTGCAGGGTGTTTGCACGCTGCAGGAAGCCGATGCACAAAATCTGCAAAAGAATGCCAGTATGGGCATACCCTTAGAGCCAAATGAGACAATCAGAAAATAATGTAGTGTAGCTCTTGCTGGATTATACCACTTCTGAGAGTGGATGGGAAAACACCTATTTGACTGCTCCTTCTTTCTATTAAAGCAAATTGGAATGCAATCTTAGGGAGCATCTCTGCAGTAGAAATAATACAGTTTGACACCACTTTAACTGCCATGGCTCCATCTTGAAGAATCTTGGGATCTGTGGTTTTGTGAGGCATCAGCATTTTTGGGAGAGAAGGCTAACAACTTTGTAAAACTACAAATCCCAGAATTCCATAGGATGGAGCTAAAGCACTCAAAGTGGAGTCAAACTTATTTCTACAGTGTAGATGTTCCTATAGCTTGTTTTTACCCTACCATATGACTCTCCTTTAATTCCCCCACATAACATTTTATTTTGCAGTAAAACCGAACATAAATGCAGGAGGGGAAAGATCACATAACGATATAAGAAGATAGAAAATTAAGAGGAAAGGGAAATTAAATTCACTTATTACAAATCTTAGTTTACCATGGGTGGGCTTGTGAGTCAAAGTCAAAGCCTGCCAAGAGGTTTGGTAATAACTGAGAGAGTATAGAGGTCTAACAATACAATCTTGTATAAGTCTGTCAGAAGTAAGTTGCACTGAGTTCAACGAAACTTACTACTAGGTGGGTACAGGTTTGCCACCTGAGTTGCATGACTATATCATTTCTAACTAAAAAAAAAAAGGTACAGTTTATTCATGACAACCATTTACAGGTTATGGCCATCAAATTACAAAAATGATTAAGACCTTTTAAAACTTTTATAGTCACAATCGGCTCTATAACATATAAAGCAAAATGTTTACACTAAAAGTACAAAAATATTTCATACTAAACATACCACAATGTTACATGATCCATTCAAATTAGTTTAATCTATTTAGTGCAGATTTCCAGGTGGGCTTTTATCCTCAAAATCTAATCTAAGAGGCTACACAGACCAGCCACCCACCCCAACTCCACCCCGATGCTTTTGTCATGCCACCTGCCCAACTAGACAGCAGGCAGTGTCATGCCGTTTTTGCGGTGCAGCATTTAGACACACTGCACCAAAGAAACGGGAAATCCGCCACCATCTCAGCAAGGGCGCCTTTTTGCCACTACTTTTGGAGCCAGAAAATCTCCAGATTGGAGCCATGGCATGTGGTCGCTGCAGCCCTGATATAGCACACAAAGGGGCAGCATGACACGTGCCCCTTTGGAGCTGTCTGTTTAGGCCCTAAGTTTAGCTGCTTTCACAGCAAATCTGGCAGTGTTGAACATAACAGGCTTAGCTGTATTAGCTAACAAGTAAGTATTTTCTCCAGGTCATTTTAATTAGCTACATGTTCTAAACCTCTCTTCAGAAACTTATGTCTTCAGGTTTTTACATATCCTACAACTATCACTATATCATAGAAACAAAAACAAATATGGGCAACATTCAAACTTGCCATACTTCACCTGCCTTGTAAATCCTCAAGTTCTGCCAAGTGATTCACCTGATCGTGTAAACGTGGCTCTGAAAATAATCTTTTCAGCAGTTATACAGCTTTATTTCTCATGGCTTCAGTCTTTTATATATATATACTATTTATGATTACTATGATTTAACATGATTTTTATAGTCGTTCAAAATATTCAAAAATAAAAATTAGGAAAATACTTTGCTCGGGAGAATTTCCTTTCCAATTTACAAGGATGAAAAGACTGGTCTACTTAAGGATTTAAAGAATTGTTAGAATACACATGCTTGTAAAGCACTAGAGGTCCCTGTCTATAACTCTGACTATGTCCTCAGGTGCATGTGTTTCAAAAGTTGCTTGTCATTCAGTTCAAGGAACTGCCTTGTTAAAGGGTACTGTAGGGCTCGATGTGCATAAATTCTTGAAAATGTGCATAAATTCTGAAACCTTGGTGTGCTAGACCTTCTTATTAATGCATTACTTTTTCACATAATGTGTATCTTTATACTTGATTTTCCGTCCTACAATTTGTGGAAGAATTCACACAATGCTTCAAATCAAAGGTTCAGTGGCAGTAGAAGTTTATAAACCCAGGAATAATTATTTGTCCATATTTCAATTACTCTTTCTATAAACATTAAGGCAATTTTTATTTTTTTAAAATGAAATCATTAGTTTGACTGACAGATTATAAAGCAATATGTTTTTGTTTCCACATTATTATTTACAGGGGAAATAGATACAATGCAAGGGGGGATGCTATTGTGAATAAAGGAGACATGGAGACATCTGTAGCTGTTTTTTATGATGCTTGGATACACTTTCTTCAGCTACCTTGAATCACAAAAATAGTTGCATTTCTCCCCCCCCCCCCCCCCAAGTTCTCATGTATAGAAGTGGCAGAAAATATGTTCATATACATGGCTTGTTGAGTATGCTACTCACTATCATATAGTACCACAATTATTTATTATGTTTGTATCATGTCTTGCTACCCAATAGTTATTTTTAATTTACTTTTTTAAAAAAACCCAACATTGAAGTTCAAAATATAAGTGTAAATTTCTAGAAAAAAGTTATGATCCAATTTGAACTGGGAAAGGAGTATTTGTAATAATTCACAAATAATATGAAAGACAATTCAGTTTTGCTGACAAAAGCAATCTACCCATCTGCAGCACTTTAACTACTTTGTTACCCATTGTATAATCTCATTTATTTATTTATTTATTTATTTATTTGGGGGTATTTATACCCTGCTCTTCAGCCACAAAGGCTCTCAGAGCAGCTTACAATTGTTTTTAAAATTAGACAGTTAATTTGTAAGGTGGATAGTTACTGTTTTAATTTTGAGTGGTTTCAAGTATGTTCTTGTACGTGAATCTGTACTGAACTTAATATCTGTAGTTCTACATTCCGAAAGCAAAACTAAAGCCAATGTACTTCAACAGTCCATTTAGCTTTCCTCTGTACCTATAAACTAAATCAATTTATCTTCATTCACATATGCCACATTAGCATGATTCTAACACTAAAAGTAAATCTCTTTGGCAATACGTTCACTAACCTATAAATTAATTACCGCCTACAAGGGCAATGTTTTATATGTCGGTTATCATTGTCCCCTTCATGTTGTTTCCAATTTATGGCAACCTTAAGGCGAACCTATGGCAGGGTTTTCTTGTCAAGATTTGTTCAGTAGGGGTTACTTTTGCCTTCCTAGGAGGCTGAGAGAGTGCAACTTATTCAAGGTCACCTAGTGGGTTTCCATGGCTGCGCATGGATTCAAACCCTGATCTCCAGAGTCATAGTCCAATGCTCAAACCAGGGTTTGTTTGTTTGTTTTCATCCCACAGTTCAATGGTGCTTATTCTGAAGTGAGTAGGGGACTGCATCCTTTAAAATCCTCTACAGAAACATCAATATCACCTGGTTAAGCATTTTCCAAGGATTATAACCAGTTTTCTTAACTCAGCCCTATCCTATCTCCAACAGTGCTCCAAGTCCTTTCTTGTTACATCCATAGGTTTCTAGTGGGCTCAATACTGCTAATAGGCTTTCCAACCCCCATGGTTTTGTTTCTATCAAATAGTTTCTTTCAAGCTGCAGCAGGGAGAGAGAGAGAGAGAGAGGGAGGGAGGGAGGGAGGAAGGGAGAACTGTCTCGGCAAAAGAACTGTTCTTTCTCACCAGATGTGTAACCGTGTTTCGTCTTTCACTATAGACAAGCTGGAGCCGACTTCTTCCGCTACCCAGGCCTGTGCTACATGTCTTACAACAACACAAATGTAAGCCTCTTCCTTTCCACACATGTTAAACTCATTTCCTAACTATTGAGAGACTACAACGCTATCCTTAGTGCTGTTGTCAAGATGATGCGGTTCATTTTATATATTCCTGACACCGCCAGCAAATGATGATTGGATATGGTCACTTTGCTGGGGGTGAAATGTTTAAAGGCAGACACTGCTTTCTTTTAAATATAAACATCAGTGCACGTCAGTAGTAAATAAAATAACCTGCATTTTCTAACAAGAACAGTTGTGTGTGTATGTATGCATGCCATGCACATGTTCAGAGGCAGAAAGGAGTGAAATAGTGATTTTTCACAGTACAATTTGCCAGATTGTGCAAACTGTATATAAAGCATCATTTTCCAGCTTATGGCGTGCTATTTATAATTTAAGGATTTTCTTTTATTTTCTAAAAGAAATAGATGCCCCTTTGAAACAGAAGACCAACATAATTGAACATTTCCTATATACTTACCCAATTAGGCGAATTAACCAAAAAGCTAAATGTTTTTATGGTCCACTTTTGGTTATTTTCCAAATCACGGCCATGTCTTTATTTTTTTTTAAAAAAAAAAAAACGTTAATAAGTGCAAGGAAGCAAGTGTATGTGCGTGCATGGGTGTGCGTTTTAATGGTTCTGACCACAAATATTTTTGTAAGATTTTCTATTAAGATAAACAAACAAGAAGCGCTTGTTTTCTGGCAGCCTGACTGAGGTGAATGGTTTTCATTTTCTTAGCGTGTAAGCTCTGGAAGCTTTGCCAAGTACAGGTTAAGCTCCTGAGTTTTCACTTCCTGTAGCCCTGCTTGTCAATCACTTCCTGGCATCTGCAGTGACAATTTCCATCGTTAGAGCTTGGAATTTCCATCTCCTCCAAACATGTCTCCCAGTGCCACACTTAACCCCTTGGGTTCTCTCATGTCTAGTAAATTATTCACCATCTCTGCAAAAGTAAATGGACGCTCTTGCATCTTTCTTGATGACAAACAAAAGCTCTTCTTTTTCTAAATGTTCTGTTTCACATTTAAAAAAATATTAATTGAAACCATCTTACTAAAAAAAAATGTTAATTTTGATTGGGAATCCTTTCTCCAAACTGTTTATTGGTTTGCAATTAATTTTAAAGATTCAATGGATGGATAATACTTACTTCCTGGAGGCATGTGCACCAAGAATTCTGTGCTAAAGATTTTTCCATAAGCTAATCCGATTCATCAAAGGCATCCTAACAAAATTACAGGCTCTGGCAGTATCTTTGCCATTCACCTGATAAGACTCTAACAGAAGCAGCAGATGGTTTGTATCAGGATACTTCTTGTAGAATAGTTTTTGACAGCTTTGCTTAAATCCATTCCCCCACTTTTCCTTTCTCACACAAACATACTACTTGTATTGAAGACAATACAAATATATTTGGCTGCTTTGAAAAGCAAGTATTGTGGGATGGGAAATCTACTTGAAAAACCATTGGCTTTTAGAAATGTAATTGAAGAATAATTTGAAAGATGGATATGTGTTTATCCCTTGACTAGCATCTTAATATTTAAGTAATTATGGCACAATCTATGCCACATTTATTCAGAAATAAATCCCATTTATTTCAGTGCATATTATTGCCATGTTAGTAGGTATAGGATTGCAGCCTTAATTGACTGTGGTTTTTTGACATGATTGCAGAAATGTTTTTTTAACTTACTTTATAGCTTGATGAAGACAAGGTAAGGCAAAGTCAAATCATTCTAAGGGTAACTTTTACACTTTTATAACTCCCTTCCATATCCATGGATTCAACCATCCACGGCTTGAAATTTTTACATATATATATATATATATATTCCAAAAACCTTAATTTTGTTGTTTTATACATGAGACACCAATTTACTATGCCATTATATTTAATGGACTTGAACATCCATGGATTTTGGTAACCACAGGGGGCCCTGGAACCAAACCCCAGCAGATACTTTGTACTACATTCAAAGGCCTGCATTACACTGTTAACCACAAAAAAACAAGTTACAATTGTAATTCAATGTTTTCTTCAGAGCTCATTTTCAATCCCTGTTTTTATCTCTATATTCTGTAGCTCATTCTCTGCATAACCCCGTATCTTGTTGCACATTGTCTCTGATAATTCCTCCTCATTCTCTTTCTCCACGGCAGATTTCGTTTCTCCTTGAACACTGTAATGCTTGCACTCTTGGTCTGTCTCTGCACCCTACTCTTTTATCCTTTTCCCCTTTTTTCCTTAACTTCAAGTCCTTCAATTTCCTCAACTACCCCATGTTTTATTTCTCCATTCAATAATATTACCCTATCCCTGAACCACCACCTTAAACTACATCTCCTGTACTACATTTTTCCTTACTTTCATACTTCATTGAACCCCATGGATTCCTGTCAATTGGCTACTGCGCTCTTTATTTGTTTATCCATAGGATTTCTACACCTCCATCTCTGAGCTACTTGACAGTTTCCTCTTCTGATAAGTCTTGTTGTTACCTTTACTTTTCCACTAGGCTCATTCCTCTGTTTGTACACCATAACTTCTCTACAGCCCCATTTTATCACTTTTTATGTTTTTGCACATCACAAGATTCTCGACACCCATCTTTATTTCTCCCATTTTCGTTTATGATTACCCTGTTTTGCTGTTTTTCCTTTCTGTGTGTGTATTATCTCTAGAACTCCTTGCTGGCTTTAGAAAAAAAAACAGCTCACAAGGCATTTTGTCTCCTAACAATTTACAGATTAAGGCAATTTCAGATGCAGGTGGGGCAGTTGCAGAAAACCTACTCCGGGCTTTGGGATGTGCAGGCCTGATAGGTAAAGAAGAAGATTAACAGAGCAATAAGTTGGAACATTTAAAATAGTCAATTCATTGCCGACAGGTTGTATAGTTTTCTCATATTCAATTCATTTTTCCCGCGTCATGAATCCACGTGTTGCACAAATATCCAAATAACACAGACCAATTTCACATTGACTTTAGACCTGCTTCTAAAGGCTTCTAAACTCCTCTGGATATGCTAAAATATATTCAATAATACTTGTGTAATTAATTTGCCTGTAAAACTTTACATCTATATACTTCAATATACAACTGACACTCTACCCAAAAATATTTCCCTTGCATCCATATCTATTATCTAAGTGCAACTGCACCCTTGTAATCCATGTTAACGTATTATAGCGAAATTAAGAATATCTTTTGAACTACATGGCACTTTGAAGAATCAGTCAAAGAAGAAGAACACCTAGACCTGTTCTGCGGTAATTGCATGCACTGCTTAAAGGAATCTTAAGAATGAACATTTTACAATAAACTGTACTGTTTTCACTGCATTATGCAGATTAAATGACAACTTGTCATTTAAGAAGTTAATAAACAGTCGTCGTTTTGCAGGTTATCCAAATGCTACTGAATAGACAACCTTGGATCCCTAAATGATGTGTAATTAAAATTATTTTTAAAATCCTCCTTGACAGGCCAAGGCTTAGCCAAAATGTAAATGACATTAAAGAAGACAATGAATTTAATTTTATTTAATGTCCCTTTTTGCAGATCCTCATTTACATAGCATTTTTAACAAAAGCGTTGACCTTATAAATGCTGGCATTTGTACAGCTTCTGCAGAGTTGGATTTAATCATGCTTTCACAAAGCCATAAGGGAAAAGCTTTAAGTTCTCTGGTTGGATATGGAGTAGGAATAAAAACATTGGACTGGTCAAATGTTTATCCTCCTTGCTTCTGAAAACAACCTGACAAGAAGATGTAAAGGTCTAGGGAATAACCCATTGCTGTTTGTAAGGCTTGGTAATAATCATACATAATCGTTTTGGAAATATAGCTAATAAAAAATATAATGAGTGTTCAGCAAAATCGCATTAGGCCCAAATTACATGATATTAATACTTGAACAGGTGCAGAAAGGCTCTTTAAATGAGGTAAATGAATAAAATGTCCCAGAGCACAACTGTGTGCACTGACAAAAAGTCAATCACATGAATAATTCAGTGACTAGGACTGCCAGCAAAGGTCAGCTTTCTTTGACCTTTGTGACAGGAAGTGAAAGGAAAACACTGTTGACTAAAAAAAAAAAAAAATACCACCTCAAATCAGTCTCCAGCTCCCCATCCTACAATTACTTGGAAGCAACAAACTTTAGCTACAAGTGAAATAAAGCTATTTTTCAGGAACTGGGAGCACGAAACAAAGCCTGATCATTTTGTCACCTTCTGAAAGATGCAGAAGTCATAAAGCTTTGTCTCACACCGAAACCCAACACGAAGACAACAAGATGTTACAGAGAGACAATGAAAGGTTAACTACAGAGGGCATTTTTCTCTGCAAACAATGTCAATTATGTATAAAATCTGAGGTCAGCTGAAAAGTATTTTAAGAGCCCTACAGGGCTGAAAGTTTGAAGCAGCTGTTAAATATGACAAAACTTCTTTCCCCCCACCAAAAAAAGCAAAAAACCAACCTAAATCTATTCCAAACTCTGTATGAAAGAAAATGGGATAAACAGATGTCTGGCTTTTATACAGAAAAGTAGAACACACTTGGAATTATAAGTCTTCTAAACTCTATAGAATAATGCCAGATTTATTGGGGAGGGAGAGTATTTACTACCCACAGAGATGCCAACTAGCAGTACGACTGTGATAGTACCATCTGGAAAAATGATGCCAAGCATGCTCTCAGCAATACTTTGCAAGCTCATTCAGTGTGCACAGGCAGATCTGCCATTGTTTTACTAGCAAGTTGCTCCTTAATGTTGTGATAGTAATGTAACCCGCTCTTCCCATGTTCTTTCACAATCAGTCTTTTCAGTTCTCAACAGTTGGACGCTGACTTTTCATACAGATACAAGCCAAACAGGGAAAGGAAAAGTCAAGGGGGATGTGTCTTACCAGGAATTTCCATACCTTCCAATAAAATATTATGATGGCAGAAAAGAATTATTTTAGCACACAGTGTGGTTTTGGTTTAGCAGTTACAGCGGCATCCTGTAATCATTTACAGCCATTGGAATGTATGGGTGAAATAGGAGAGATTTATCTCTTCATAGTTGTGATATGTAGACAATGGGTGTTCCTAATGAGGAACATCTGCTTTTGTGCTTTCCCAGAAAACATTATTCCACTATGAAAGTGATACTCCCATCCTTTTCAGCAGTTCTACATAAAAATATAGATCTCTTCTTTTCTTTTCTTTTTCGACTTTCTTTGGATCAGTGTAATTTCCCATGGACGCTTATTGCTGAATGATGCCTTTGGTTTCAGTTACTTTACAGTAATGTTTTTTATGCACTGGATCTCTTACATGGATTATAATTTATATATACAGATATATATATTTTTAAAAACACACAAAATACTGTCCAGAAATAAATTGTCTCAGCTAAAATGGTCTTAAGAAATGTTTGCAAGAGAAACATCTACCTTAAATGAATAAGTCCATGGGGGGGGAGGGGGGACTTTATGTAAACCTTTTTAAATTCAAGCAACGACAACAAAAATCTTTAAAAATATTTTCTTATGCTAACATGTAAATTCATTTTGTGTGTACGATTTTGTAATGGAGTCCAAATGCTGATCCCTAAAGCACAGAGGTATTCACATATTTCATCCATTCCGTTCCAAAATTATAAGTTTTCTTTTCACTTTTACAAATATCTAGCATCCTAGCCTAATAGACACACAGAAAATAACAGTTTGAACTATAATCAGCAAAGCCAATATTCCTATTTAAAACCTTTTTCATTTGTCCAAATGTCTGAAAGCCCTAGCAAAGCATATTGTATGCAGTTTTAAGCCAAGTTATAACACTTCATGTGAGAAGCTGTAAACTGACCCACAAATTTAGCCGAACTGTTTTATTCTACAATGCTGAGGATGGTATAGAGCTCAGAAATTCAGTTTTACTATTAGCAAATTTAGACGATAAACTAGAACACATACATCAACCCAAAACATTATTACTTTCAATCTGAAATGCAATTTGATCATCCAAAAAGACAAACCCAGCTTTATTGTTCATTTTTTTCCCCAGATTATTTTCTTTTCATAACATTGCTGAAGCAATTTCCATGTGAGCACTAAACGCAACTTTTTAAAAATATACCTTGACATATTGAGAGTGCCATAACATCACTTCCCAGAGCAGCAGAGTATGCAACAAAGTGCTAATAGAATCCTGTCATTATAAGTAACAACTCTTTTAAGGAGGATAAATATATTCTTTTTACATTATGCAAAAATAGGTCTTACCTTTAAAATTCTTAATGTAGGAAGTGATTAAAATTCGTATAAAATAGCCATATCTAGAAGCACAGCAGATTTTTCATCAATAATTAAGATCTCAAAAGCATTTATGTGAAGCGTAAATGGAGTCTCAATCTTCTTTATTCAAATAAACATGGTAAATCCATTACCCAAGTGTTTTTTTTAAAACCTCCTATGCTTCTAGGATATCAAATTTGAACACGTTTTAGATACATATAGAGAAGTATAAAGGCACTGATATTGTTTACTGAACTATTCAGATGCTTCCCAAATAATGTATATACAGGTATATTAACCCACAGTTGTTTAAATACATTAAGTATTCCAAACTTAACATTTATAAAAGAGTTGTGTTGAAATTCACTGTATTGATACGCTGCCAATGCAAAGTGACGGTATGTTTACTAACATCCTTTCAATACTGAAGAAATAATCACTATTTTTAATTTTAGCTATACAATGTACAAAAAAAAAATCCTGCCACTAATTTGTATAAATTTAAAATGTAGAAATTGCGACTGTCAAGTTAACAAGACTCTATATGATAAAATACATCCGAGATCACATCATAATTAGCATCTGTAGCCACTTTCGATTAACTATTCAAATAAGTTTGCTAAACTTTTCCAAAGGTATGTGTTGTGAAATACGTTATAAATTTCATTCAAAAGGCAACCGCCCACTGCTGCATTATTTCCATAGATAAAACACTAAAGGCAAATATAATTGTATTGATTTTTGCGACTTCAAGTTCCATAAAGTGTTGAACTTGTTCTCTGTCGCTTGACACAACCCCAGAGTGATGGCAACAACTGGTCGGCCCTATTTGATTACTAATAAGAGAGATGTCCCTTCTGTCAGATACCTCACATTCTCCACTAAGCAAACAGCTATTTCAGCTACTTAAACATTAGCATTACTCTCCACTGGTGGTGCATATTTCTTTAGGCTTAACTCATCAGGTTTTCTAGGTTTAATTTTTCAGCCGCTCGAGAGAGCCAAGTCCATGATCAAAAGATAACTTTGTAATGAAACGATGAAATGTGAGCCCTTCTCAAAATACTGTTAACACCTTGCCTGACCGAATAGGTATCATGCATATGCCTTTCACTAACGTTAAATGGGAACCGGCACAGATTTCAGTATAGGAAGTCGGTCGTGGACTGATCCCTCGTGATGCTACCATACTGCATCATACAAATTTCCTTCTCGGACATAAAATTTATCAATTGCGAGCATAGAGGGGGGGAAATCCACTGGTATGTAAT